>CAKOAT010670709.1:306598-317359 GCA_932364175.1 Eruca vesicaria subsp. sativa | reverse complement strand
AAAGATCGGATTGCCAAGACGAGGAGTATATAAAGAGGAGGTCTAGGGCAGAAGCAAACACACGAAATTCAGAGCTCTCACCACCAAAACTAGCATTTAGGAATCTTTCCGTTTTTCTGTTAGCGAGCTGCGTCTCAATTAGGGTTTTCTAATTCTTACGCTTTCGGCAATTCTTTTTGTACCAGTTCTACGCAGATTCAGAATAAGAACCTCTTTGCTCTCTGCTTTCGTTTATTCTCATTTAAATTCTAAGTATTTTCGTCATCTTAATTTCGTTGTGCGGTTCTCGCAGATAACCGGTTTCTCTGGAAACTTAGGGTTATCCCGAAGTTTCCTTATTTACGATTTATTTGACAGTAGGGTGAAATCGACTCCCACAGTGAAGAAGGAGGACGAATCTCTCCGCGATTTTATGAGTAGGTTCAAACTCGTCATGGCTAGGGTTAGCGGGATTAGCGACAAAGCCGCCATCGACGCGTTAAGGAAATCGCTCTGGTATAAATCGAAATTCCGCAAGTGGATAACTCTCGAGAAACCGCGGACGATCCAGGATGCGCTCCATAAGGCCACTGATTTCATAACCATCGAAGAGGAGACCAAAATCCTGTCCGAGAAGCATAAGCCGACGAAAACATCCGCGAAGGATAACGCGTCCGAGCAGAAGCACAAAAAGAGGAACTCTCGTAACGACAAATTTGTTCATCACGAGGGACATGATCTCCAAGGGGCGCATAACTACGCCATCAACTCCGAGTCGGAGCATGGGCGAACCACGGGTAACACATGGACGAGAAATTCGAATTACGATGAGAATTCTTTCTGCAACCTCCATCAACCCCGTGGGCATTCCACCGTGAACTGCAAGGTTCTCGGTGCCAGACTTGCCGCAAAATTGGTCGCGGGAGAACTTTCCGAGATATCCAGTGTCAAGGATCTCATCCGCGATTCAGATCGTCTTCCGAAGAACGACACGAACGCGCGAGCAGAAACTCCGCCTCAGGGAAACCAGTCAGGCGAAAAACGCGACGAAGACAAGACGAGAAGGGTAACGACGCTAACCGCCGAAAAATCAACATGATTATCGGTGAATCGCAATACTACAACGACACCGTCTCGTCAATCAAATCCTACCAACGTAAATCCAAAACCGGCTCGAGTTGGAAGGTGCCGACGGATGACTCTCCAAAAGGGGTAATCTCGTTAGACGATGCTGAAACCGGCGGAATTGACCAACCGCATGTCGATCCCCTTGTCATCGATTTGGTGATAGGCGATCTAGAGGTCGCTCGAATTCTGGTCAATACCGGAAGTACGGTCAACGTCATCTTCCACAACAATAGCACGCATGGGAATCGACCTCTCGGACGTCGAGCCAATTCCAAAACCGTTGACCAGCTTCTCCGGCGAGACGTCGATGACCCTGAGATCAATCCGACTACCGGTTGCCGCAAAAGAAGTGACGAAAATCGTTAACTTCGCGGTAGTCGATTTCCCGGCTATCTACAATGTGATTATGGGCACGCCTTGGATAAATTCCATGAAGGCGGTTCTGTCAACATATCACTTAGGCATCAAATTCCCAACACCTACGGGAGTCGCAGCAATTTGGGGATGCCAAAGACAATCGCGATTCTGCTTCCTGGCCGAACATAAGCTGAGGCAATTGGCGGTAGCAATCATGAAACCAAAACGGGCAAAGGTCATGCCACTGCCCGCAGAGAACGACCCAAAGCAAGCAACGGTCGAGAAACCAGAAGTTCCTACACCCATCACTTCCACTCGGCCGGAGGAGACAATCCCGGACAAAGACATCGATCCCGCAACTGAAGCGATCGATAAGTCTGCCGGAGGAGACAGCCGAGTAAGCACACTCGCGCAAACAATCAGAACTACGAGATGGCTTGATTTCCGAAAGGAATACGTAGGCAGCTCGCCTAAAGACGAGTTCAGCTATCCCCCTTCCAAAACGGGGGGGGGGGGGGGGGAGTGGGTGAGTATACGAGTATTCGTATACTCCCAAAATTTTTTTTAAAGAAAATATTTTCGCTTTGTAATCAAAAAATTTTCGAAATTTTTAATAAAGACAAAGTTAGAATATCTCCGCTACTATCGAAAACGCAAAAAAATTCCTAACATCCGGAAAATCGCTTCCGCAGTAACAACCATTTAATCGTTTTTATAAAACTTGCATATCAAAATATTTTCGGAAAGAACTGGCGAGACGTTGCCTAAACTCTCAAGAAAAATATTTTCCCAAGTCCGTCCGCGACTATAAAAACACGAATGCTCGGCGATTGGCCCCGTCGAGCACGCTAGCCGTTCTAAACAAACGCATCGACCTATCAGTCCGCATACATCCGACTAGGATAAAATAGCGCGCTATAAAAGAAATCCAATTTTTTGGTCAGCACTTCCGGGCAACTTAGAAATTGTTCCCGGTGAGATGCTCGATTCCAACCATACGAATCGTATAAGCCGAGAACCTATCGCGGATTCTAAATCGGTATGGAGTCAGGTTAAAATTCCAACGGGCAAAACGAAAGCCGACTAGTCATCGCATAGCCCTAATCCGAAAGTAAACCTAGGTCTTGCCCTAAACCCAGCACACTGGTCGCTAACGTCTCAAGGCATGAATCGAGATCCTAAAGGCATGTCTCGTCGCCCACATCTAAACACTCGCGAAAATCGAAACATCCCGAGTTAAATGAATCGGTCGATTTACACCAAAGAGTTAGATACGAGATGACAACTCGTATTCTTCCCTCTACATCTTAAACAAAACACGAATTTCATACTTAGAAAATATTTTCTTATTAGAAAGCTTTCAAGAATACACCGCCCAGCGGTAGGGATTCAAAGCCACCGACGGCCAGTCTCGGAAAAACAACGACGAAATCGAAAAACTAATAACATCACACCTCGAAGTCATCAAACGCAGACTGATCGACTTCACCATCAACATCCGATATCCCAGGTCCAACTTCGACTGAATCGGGAGACACCACAATGGGATTCCACTGATCCCACATGCGCGCCTTAAGGTCGAAAAGTTCGGGCTGCATATCTCTTTCCCAATCCAAGTATCCCCGCCGCACGGGGAATTCCTCAGAAAACGAATACCCTTCATTCTGAGTTAAGGATAACCCACGAACGATCCCGCGACATTCGTAATAATCACCGTGCGCCCGTTGAACAACTTCGGCATCCGAACAACCAGTTGCAAATCGCTCACAACGAGCCTTCATCTCTTCGGCAACCTCTCGTTTGCCCGCACGACTAGCACGACGAATCCTTTGGTCAGAAAGCTCCTTGGCGCGGCGAGATCTAGCCGCACACTCATCCCTCACTCGAGCATCCTCCCTCGCAACCACTTCTTCGGCTCGATTGGCCTTGACCTCTGCCCGAAGACGAGCAACTTCTTTTTCAGCCATGTTCGCTCGAAACTCGGCAAGGCGAGCCTCAGCAGTACGGCTGTCTAGGGCCCGGCTCATGACAAGGAAACCCTACCAAAGAAAAGAATTAAGCGACATCATCCAATGATAAAATCGCTCGAAAAAGAAAATAATAAACACACGTACCTCCTTAGCTTTCTCAGACCCCCTAATAAACTCCGGGACTTGATCATGGTCGATGTCCGGAAAATGGGAGGTCGATGATCCGCCCGCTTTCATCCAGACGCCTTCTTCCATTTGACTATCAAGGAAGTCCTTGCGAATATTGTCAGGAGAGGCCGCACGTTCAGAATCGTCATCTTCGATACCGGTTTTTTATCCCTTCGAAAGCTTGACTTGCCACTCCTCATCGAGGGAACATGTGGAATAAACTCCCCGATAAACGGATCCTCTTCATAAATCGGAGAATCCACAAAGAGTCGAGATCGGAAGAGGGCAACCGATGGCGGACGCGTTGCGGAGAAAAACTGCACCAGCCAACTTCACCACGTTTGAGAGAGGTGGGGATGTTCGGGAGATCGATGGGATACAGAGGCAAAGGGTTGGTCATTGCGGAAAAACAGACACGAATTTAAAAAAAAAAACAAACAAGAGGACGAAGATTCGTATGAACTCGATTCACATACCTTTCCGGCCCCACACGGTCGTAAAAAGCGGAATGCAATCCTCCTCGACTGACGCACTGTCAATACGAACATAGAAGAAATTTTTCTTCCAAGAAGTAGAGAGCGTTGAGCAGCCCGTAACAATTTCGTCACGAGGGCATAGAGTGATCCTCTGCGACTTCCCGTGGGCTTCAACAGACTCTCGAGATGATCGACGTTAAGGGTAATTCCCTGCTCATAACTCAGCGTCAAGAGACCAACGAGTTGCTTTAAACCAGAGGGAGTCAGCTGACTGATCGATAGCTCCAGCCTGTGAAGGTAATGAACAATGATTTCCGGGATCGGAAACCATAAGTGGTATTGTTGCAAGAAAATGTTGTAACATGTGAAAAAACCCTCGGGCGTATCCTTGTCGCCCTCCCCGGCAAGTGGGAGACGAAACTCGACAGCCTCTGGAACTCGGCAAAATTCGCGCATGTAATCGATACTGTTAAAAAGAGCCGAGCTCGGATATCCGGAAGTTTGATCGACATCCGACAAAGCTGGAACCCAAGTCCCAGGCCTAGCGGACCTCGACTCATCCCCCAACGCCCAAAGAGCCGCACGGTCCGTCGGATCGATTAACAGGGACGAATACTCTTCTTTCGGAGCTGAAACTGGAGGCTGCGAGCTTGTTCCCTCAGAATTGCGAGAATTGGAGCTAGTTGAGGAACGAGTCCTTCTTCCTGAAAACATGCTTGGAGATCCTGGGAGAAAAAAACTCAAAGGAAGTATAGAGAAAAGTTTCTTGGATAAGTTGTAGTGGATGAGGTAAAGAATTCAAAATTTAACTCCATCTACTTATAAGGAAAAATTTTACTATTCACCCTTGGACTTTTGGCCACTAAAGTTCCGCCTAATTCTACCAAACTCGCCAAACAAGCTCAATCAACTCGCAAGAACCCCACGATTCTTACGAGCTGGGGGGCTAACTGTTGGGGTCAAAATCGGTACGACGGAATCAATAGCCAAAACTCCCCGTGCAAATACAAAAGGAATAGTTTTATAAAACCCAAGAAGTCGTTTTATAAAACTCGAAGACGTTTTATAAAACTCGAAGATCGTTTTATAAAACTCGAAGATCGTTTTGTAAAACTCGAGTCGCCATTTTATAAAACTCGATGATTGTTTTATAAAACTCAAAGATCGCTTTATAAAACTCGAAGATCGTTTTATAAAACTCGAGAAGCCGTTTTATAAAACTCGAAGATCGTTTTATAAAACTCGAAGATCATTTTATAAAACTCCACGATCGTTTTATAAAACTCGAGAAGCCGTTTTATGAAACCAGAAGATCGTTTTATAAAACTCGAAGATCGTTTTATAAAACTCGAAGCCGTTTTATAAAACTCGAAGATCGTTTTATAAAACTCGAAGATCGTTTTATAAAACTCAAAGATCGTTTTATAAAACTCGAAGATCATTTTATAAAACTCGAGAAGCCTTTTTATCAAACTCGAAGATCGTTTTATAAAACTCGAAGATCGTTTTATAAAACTCGAGAAATCGTTTTACAAAACCGCGAAAAACCGAAAAAGCCGCAAAACGCGAACTAGTCACGACTAGTTCGCCAGCAGGCGAAATAGAGCCTCCCCGACTAGTTCGCCTGCTGGCGAAATAGAGCCTCCCCGACTAGTTCGCCTGCTGGCGAACTAAGCCAGCTTGGCTTAGTTCGCCAGCAGGCGAACTAGAGGCTTCCAACTAGCTCGCCTGCTGGCGAACTAAGCCAAGCTGGCTTAGTTCGCCAGCAGGAAAACTAGGCACTCTCCATCTAGTTCGCCTGCTGGCGAACTAAGCCAGCTTGGCTTAGTTTACCAGCAGGCGAACTAGAGATCTCCCGGATCTCCCGCAGCCCCGATTCCAACCTTACGTCCTTCGACATGGTCATATTCTGAACCACGGTCGAAATGTCTCTCGTTTCGTCTCGATTCGACTTATCGTTTGAATTCTACGATAAAAATCGTAAAATTCCGCTTTCTCGAAAAGAACTCGAAGAAATCGTATAAAACGGTAACGGTTAAGCAAGACACCGAACATCGCCTACACTATACGATTTATCCGAGATTTTTCGTGAAGATCATAAAAACGCGGTTTTTAAAAAAAAAACGTCGAAAAAATCGTAAAAAACGGCATTGGATCATGAAACGGTCTCGTATAAAGTCGTAAAACGGTTTTTATCGTAAAACGGCCCGAAAGGTCCCAAAACACGATAAAAACCCATCTCGCGACATTAACGAAATCAAACCCAAAGATACGATAACGTTTTGACGGTTTACTCGTAGATAGAAGACAAAAGGCAAGTTTGAAGATAAATAGAAGATTTCCGCGGAAGAAAAGGAAGGATCGACGGAAATGGAAAATTCCCGATATATTCGGTTTCGGGCGAAATGGAAAGACTAAAACCGCCTAAGGAGGAGTATATAAGGAGGAGGCATAGGGCAGAAGCTGGGACACGATTTTTAGAGCTCTCACCACCAAAAATTAGCATTTAGGAATATTTCCGTTTTCTATTAGCCAGCTGCGTCTCAATTAGGGTTTCTCGTTCTTAGACTTGTCTGCTACTCTTTTTGTACCAGTTCTTACGCAGATTCGGAATAAGAACCTCTTTGTTCTCCATTTCTTTTATTCTCTTAAAAATTCTAAGTTTATCGTTTTCTTAATCTTCGTTGTGCGGTTCTGCAGATAGACGGTTCCTCTGGAAACTTAGGGTTTTCCCGAAGTTTTCTTTTTTTACGATTTATTGACAGTAGGTGGATTTCGGTTCCCACAAGTTGGTGACGAACTCAAAGGAGATCCTTGAGGGAGGAAACTATGGGTTCTGGAAGGCACGCATGAAGGCTACCATCAAGGGTATTGGGCCATTGGCGTGGAAAGATGTGGAATCTGGTTGGATTACGCCGGTTGCAAGGGGTGATGATGGGAAAGATGTTCCTAAGAATGAAGAGCTCTGGACAGATGATGAGAACAAGATGGCAAAATAGAATGCTAGAGCTCTTACGGTCATTAACTGCAGTGTTGCTAGGAAACAATTCGAACTAATTAGGGATGTGAGGCAGCAAAAGATACATGGGACATTCTACAAAGGCATTTTGAAGGAACCCTGAAGGTCCGGAGTTCAAGGAAAGACATTCTGGCAACACGCTTTGAAGAACTAAAGATGGAAAAGCATGAATGACTTCAGTTCCAAGCTCAGCTCGCTTGCTCAAGAAGCACTCAGCCTTGGGAAATAATACAAAGAAAACAAGCTGGTGAAGAAATTCCTGAGGTGCTTGCCGGAAAAATTCATGGCTTACAAAGTGGCTATGAGTGTGTCGCTAAACACTGATGTGATGACGTTCGATGAAGTAGTTGGCATGCTACAAGCTCATGAAATGGAGTTGTCTGGTGGAAAGAAAGAACAAAAGGGAATTGCTCTTGCTTCGGTTGAAAAAGAACAACCAGAAGACGATGATCCAGTAAGTCTTTTGGTCAGGAGGTTCGACAGAGCACTGCAGAAGGTAGAGGAAGGGCAAAAGAAGTTCACTTCGGGTAAGAAAGCCGCTGAATCAGAAATGAATCCAAGGAGAAACGATGCAAAGTGCTATGAATGCAAAGGTTTTGGCCACTTCAGAATTGAATGCCCAACTGTGAAGAGAAGGGAGTTTCAATGTAATGGATGCAAAGGGTATGTACACATTCAAGCTGAATGTGAAGCTGATGGAAGAAGGAAACAAGAGATATCCATAATAGGGGCCAACCACAGTGACTCAGACAGTGAAAGTGAAGAAGAGGTGAACAACTTTGTGGCTTTCCTCGGAATAGTGGTATGTGACTCAGGTTCTGAGAGTGATGCAGAACCAGACACTGAGTTAGATGAGAGCTACAAGGATGTTCGTGAGGCACTGGTCAGACTTGGGATGGAGAATCATGTACTAATCAAAGAAAAAGCTCAGCTGGAAAGCGAAGTTGCTAAGCTACGTGATGATTTGCTTAGCGAAGCTGAGATAGCCAAGGAGAGTGTTAACTTAATCAGAGAGAAACTGACACTGGATAAGCAAGCGGAGGAAGTTCGAGAAGAAGAAAACGACTGATCTTCAAAGTGAACTAGACCAACAATACAAAAAGATTAAGATGCTCACTTGAACCAAGAAACTAGAACAGATTTTGAGTATTGGTAGAACTGAGCAGTCTCATATGGGACTTGGATACACTGGAAGTGGAAGTAACACATCCGGCACTACATGTTTTGTGTCAGGAGGCTTTTCTCATGCTGAAGGAAGTGAGACACAAACTGGCTTAAAACAATCAACTGGTTGTTTCTTCTGTGGAAAGAATGGACACTACAAGAGATACTGCTACAAGTACCTTGAGAAGGTGAAACAAGCATGGAGACAATGCAAGATCTTTAGAATTGGCAAAGCATCACTAGGATAGATGAAGAAAACTGATCTGTATCCACAGACAACCACCGGTACAAGAAGTAACCTCCGATGTAACATGGCCAAATGCATGTCAGCACAAGGTAATGCCGAGCTATGGCATCGAAGGCTGGGTCACATGAATGTCAGGAACTTAACCAACTTGGTGCACAAAGACATGGTTCGAGGAGTACCTAAACTTAAGGTTGACGAAACCATGGTGTGTGGGGCATGCAATCAAGAAAAGCAGGTGAAATTACAGCACAAAAAGGTACTTGATGTACAAACCAAGGCACCACTGGATCTAGTACACATGGATCTTATGGGTCCAATGCAAACTGAGAGCCTTGGAGGGAAGCGATATGTATTCGTGCTAGTTGATGACTTTACACGATTCACATGGGTAAGGTTCATCAGAGAAAAATCTGACACGATTGAGAGCTTCAAGATTTGGGCACTTCAGCTCATAAATGAGAAGGGAGGAGTCAAGAAGATACAAAGTGATCATGGAGGTGAATTCGAGAATGAGGCAGTGACCAACTCCTGTGAGACAAAGGGTATCGCAAGATAGTTTGCAGCACCAAGAACTCCACATAAAAAAGGGGTAGTGGAGAGAAAGAATCGGACACTACAAGAAATGGGTTGAGCTAAGTTTCATGGTAACAAGATAGCAAAGAAGTTCTGGGCTGAGGCACTTAGTAAAACATGTTATACCATCAACCGGGTGTATGTTAGAAAAGGGACAACAAAACTCCTTATGAAATGTGGACAGGCAAAACTCCTAACCTAGGGCACTTTCATTTTTTTGGTTGGCGGTGCTACATTCTGAATGACAAGGACTATCTTGGGAAATTTGATTCACAAAGCGATGAAGGTTTCTTTTTGGGTTATGAACAGTCTAGCTCAGTCTACCAAGTCTACAACAAACGATCGGAGATGATCATGGAGTCACTAAATGTGGTCTTTGACGATTTATCAGCAGACAGCTTCGTGGTAGATGGGTCAGATGAAGATGAGGAGGAAAAACCAACAGACAAAAGCAAAGAGTCACCTGAGGAAAGGCCACATGAAGAAAGCACGGCTCAGCAACTAAGTCAGCAAGTTTATCGGAAACACTCGCTGTCTGATGTAATAGAAAGTATGGAGGAAGGAATAAATACCCGAGGAAAAGTTATCAATTTCAGAGAAATGGTACAGTTTGCATGCTTTGTGTCATCGATCGAGCCTAAGACACATGCTGAGGCACTTGGTGATGAATACTGGATTGTCGCCATGGAAGAGGAACTGGAACAGTTTTCTAGAAAGAAGGTATGGGAATTAGTTCCTCGTCCTGAAGGGGTAAATGTTGTGGGTACAAAATGGATATTCAAGAACAAGACTGAAGAGCATGGAGAAGTGGTTCACAACAAGACAAGACTTGTGGTTCAAGGATATTCACAAATTGATGGAGGTGACTTTGAAGAAAACTTTGCTCTAGTTGCAAGATTGGAGGTCATAAGATTGTTTTTAGGAATGGCTTACATTCTAAACTTCAAAGTTTATCAGACGGATGTGAAGAGTGCGTTCTTGAATGGTGTACTTCAGGAGGAGGTATATCGTTTGAAGAAAGCTCTATATGGAAAAAAGCAGGCCCCTCGTGCGTGGTAGGAACGAATTGATGGGTTCCTCTTGGAAGCGGGATACACTCGAGGAAGTGTTGACAAGATGCTGTTCTTTATGGAAGCTGGGAAAGACATCATCATTGTCCAAATTTATGTGGATGATATCATCTTTGGTGGGACGTCTCAAAAGATAGTTTACAAGTTTGTTCAGAATATGACTCAAGAATTTGAGATGAGTTTGTGTGGTGAATTGAAGTTCTTTCTTGGACTTCAGATAACTCAGACATATAAGGAGTCTTCATTTCTCATAGTGCATATGCTCACAGTCTGGTGAAACGTTTTGGTCTGGAACACAGCAAGGTACCTAAGACCGAAACGGGCGAAGTACACACCACCGCCCGCAGAAAACGATCTGAAACCAGAAACTGTCGAGAAGCAACATGCTTCCGCACCCATCGCTTCTACCCAACTGGAAGAGAAAAAACCGGACCAAGACATCGATTCAGCGACTAAAGTGATCGAAGAGTCTGCGACAGCCGAGTAAACATACTCGCACAAACAATCAGAACTACGAGATTGTTTGATTTCCAAAAGGAATACGTAGGCAGCTCGCCTAAAGACGAGTTCAGCTATCCCCCTTTCCAAAACGGGGGGGGGGGGGGGGGGG
>CAKOAT010670709.1:258363-306498 GCA_932364175.1 Eruca vesicaria subsp. sativa | reverse complement strand
AAATCGCTTTGTAGTCGAAATTTTAAAAAAATACAAAGTTAGAATATTATGAAATCTCTTCTACTACCGAAAACGCAAAAACAAATTCAAAACATCCGGAAATCACTTCCGCAGTAACAACTACTAAATCATTTCTACGAAACTCGTACACTAAACTATTTTCAGAAAGAACCGGCGAGACGTCGCCTAAAGTCTTAAAGAAAAATATTCCACAAAAGTCAGTCCGCGACTATAAAAATACCAACGATCGGCTATTGGCTCTGTGGAGCATGCTAGCCGTCCTAAACAAGCGCACCGACCTATTGGTCCGCATACATCCGACTAGGATAAAATAGCGCGCTATAAAAGAAATCCAAATTTTTGGTCAGCACTTCTGAGCAACTTAGAAATTGTTCCCGGTGAGATGCTCGATTCCAACCAGATGAATCCTATAAGCCGAGAATCTATCGTGGATTCTAAATCGGTATGGAATCAGGTTAAAATCGCAACAGACAAAACGAAAGCCGACTAGTCATCGCATAGCCTCAATCCGAAAGTAAACCTAGGTCTTGCCCTAAACCCAACACACTGGTCTCTAACGTCTCAAGGCATGAATCGAGATCCTAAAGGCATGTCTCTTCGCCCACATCCAAACACTCGCGAAAATCGAAACATTCCGAGTAAACGAACCGGACGATCTACACCAAGAGTTAGATGCGAGACGACAACTCGTACTCTTCCCTCTACATCTAAAACAAAACACAGATTTCATACTTAGAAAATATTTTTATTAAAAGTTTTCATTCAGATACATGCCGCCCAACGGCAGAGATTCAAAGCCACCAACGGCCAGTCCCAAAAAAACAACAAAACCACAAAACAATAACATCATACATCAAAATCATCAAACACGGACGCCGAGCTCTGGCCAACATTAGTATCAACCATGGTTGGTCGACTTCGCCACTCGCGTCCGGAATCTCGGGCCCGACTTCAACTGAATCCGGCGACACCACGATAGGGTTCCATTGATCCCATATGTGTGCCCTAAGATCAAATAGTTCAGGCTGCATATCTCTCCTCTGATCCAAGTGCTTTAATTGCACAGAATACTCCTTAGCATACGAGTAACCCACGTTCTGACTAAGAGATAACCCATGAACAACACCGCGACACTCGAGGTAATCACCGTTGGCCCGTTGAGCGACCTTGACATTTGAGTAACCAGTCGCAAACCGCTCACGACGGATCCTCATTTCTTCAGCAACCTCCCTTTTTGCCTGCGCGACGAGCGCGACGAATTCTCTAATCAGAAAGCTACTTGGCACGACGAGCATTAACCGTGCACTCGCTCTTTACACGAGCTTTCTCTCTCTCAACCGCTTCTCCAGTTTGGTTGGCCTCAATCTCCATACGAAGACGAACAACTTCTTTTTCTGCCATATCCGCGCAAAACTCAGTAAGACGAGCTTCGGTACTGCGGTCATTTAGGGTTCGGTTCATGGCCAGAAGGCCCTATAAAAAGAAAAGATAAGCAAACCTATCCAATCATCAGTTGTTTAAATAAAAAAAACCTCGTTGGCTTGCTTGGATCCTCTGGCAAACTCCGGAACATGGTCAGGATCGCCACCCGAGAAGTTAGAGGTCGATGACCCTCCTGCGTTTGTCCAAGCGCCTTCATCCGCCTAACTATTGAGGAAATCCTTGAGAATGTTGTCAGGGGAGGCAACACAATCAGTTGCATCATCATCAACGATCAAGTGTTTGTCCTTCCGAGATCTTGACCTATCACTCCTCGTCGAAGGCACGTATGGGACAAATTGTCCTATGCATGGATCCTCTTCACATATCGGAGAATCCGCAAAAAGCCGAGATTGAAAAAGAGCAACCGCGTGGCGAACACGCTGCGGAGAAAAGCTACCCCAGCTAACTTCCCCACCTTGAAGCAAACCAGTGACAATCGAATACCCAATGGTCTCTACAGAAAACAAAAGC
Source organism: Eruca vesicaria subsp. sativa (assembly GCA_932364175.1). Taxonomy (NCBI): domain Eukaryota; kingdom Viridiplantae; phylum Streptophyta; class Magnoliopsida; order Brassicales; family Brassicaceae; genus Eruca; species Eruca vesicaria. The sequence continues at coordinate 304,524 of CAKOAT010670709.1, read as the reverse complement.
AAATAAGTAAAAAAAAAAAGCGCAAATCAAATCATATGCCTTCGGATTGCATACCTTTCCGACCCCATGTGGTCATGAAAAAGGGAATGCAGCTCTCCTCGACTGATGCACCGTCAATTCAAATGTAGATGAAGTTTTTCTTCCAGGAAGTAGACTTCGACATGCAACCAGTGACTATCTCCGTGCGAGGACATTAGTTAACTCTCAGCGTCGTCTCTTCAGGCTTCAGTAAACCCTCGAGATGATCAACACTGAGGGTTATTCGTCGCTCGTAACTTAGCGTCAGGACACCGACGAGTTGTTGCAAACCACGCGGGTTCAACTGGCTGATCGACAGTCCGAGCCTATGAAGATATCGAACAACGATTTCCGGAATCAGAAACCATAAATGACACTGCAATAGAAAAACGTCATAGCACGTAAAGAACCCGTCAGGCGCAGCCTTGTCACTCTCTCCGGCAAGCGGGAGGTGAAACTCGACTGCCTCCGGAACTCGTCAAAACTCCCTAATAAAGTCAAGACCATTAGGAAGGGCCGAACTCGGACATTCGGGAGCTTGGTTGGCATCGAACAAAGATGGCACCCAGGTCCCGGGTCCAGCGGAACTCCACCCACCTCCTATCGCCCAATACGCCTCATGGTCCTTCGGGTCGACTGATGGAAATAAGTTTTCCTCCTTCGGAACCGCAATCTGAGGTCGAGAGTTCGTTTCTTCGGAGCTGCGGCAATCAGAACTGGTGGATGAACGAGTTCTTCTTTTCGAAAACATACTTAACAACTATGAAGATATCCAAAGGAAGAAGAAGAGAGAAAACTTCTTGAGTTTTAGATAAGTTATGGAAGAGAATGAGTAAAGAATTTAAAATTTTTACCCCATATACATATAAGGGAAAATTTTACTATTCACCTTTGGACTTTTGGCCATTAAAGTTCCGCCTAATTCCACCAAACTTGCCAAACAAGTTCAAACCGCTCGCAAGAACTCAACGATCCTTACGAGCTGGGGGCTAACTGTTGGGGTCGGAATTGGTACGACGGAATCAATGGCCAAAACTTCCCGTAAAAAAAATACTAAATACGTTTTATAAAACTTGAGAAGTCATTTTATAAAACTCGAGAAGTCGTTTTATAAAAACCGGAAAATCATTTTATAAAACTCGATAAATCATTTTATAAAACCCGAGAAGTCGTTTTATAAAATTCTAATAAGTTTCCGAACAAAGGAAATCCGCAGAAAACTCAGAAATCGTTATCTCGAAAGAACGAAAAAAACACCGATTACACGATTGATATACCATGATTTTGACCACACCGATTACACAATTGATATACCATGATTTTGACCCGTTTTGGTCTTGATTTCTTTATGTTTTTATTATAATTATCTATGTTTTGGAGTCTATTAGGTATGTTTTCAGGTTCAGGAGCATTTTGTCGTAAAGTGATGATTTAGGTGCCTTATGGAGCTTAAATGAGAGTTTTACAAGTTGACTATGAAGATCCGACATTGAGAGACACATATCGATCGATACACACCTTGTGTAATCGATCGATGATGATTCCGTAGAAGTTGGAGTCGAGATACTCCATCGATCGATGTACGCAATGTACCATCGATCGATACAAAGCGTGATGAGCAAGATTTACTTGGCCGACTTGAAGCCCAAATTCTCACCAAATTACAAGACTGCCCCTGATGAGTTTTTAACCTAATTGTACTCCATATTTATAGTTATGCCTATGAACCCTAGAAAGACACCATTAGATCTATTAAGAAAGTTTTGTATTCTATTTTTACCTAAGCAATAAAAGTATTTTCTTTTCATCTTATTCTTTTGCTATGAATCTCTTGGCTATGTCTGAGTAGATTCATCTGTTATATTTGGGGTTCAAATAGTTATGAGGGATTAGCCCCAATTATGGATTGTTGAGTTGTTATATTCATTATCCAAATGAACCCTAATGCTTACTCTAGATTTGCTACCTAGAGTTATGATTATGGAGTGACTAATCTAATAGTCATTTTCCTGAAATCATTTGGCTAAACCCAGACTCTATTAAGGCTCGATGCCACAGCCGGTCTGATAGAAATTCTCGGGTGAACACAGTTTCAATCCGATCTGATACTATATATCGATCGATACTCCTCTAGAGTCATCGATCGACGGAAACATATATCGATTGACACTGCGATAGCAACATCGATCGATACTGTCGGAAATCAGATCAATGGACGAGTCTAATAGCGACAGCTATAGATTTGTCTAAGGATTGAAGTTCTCATATATTTGCAAGCAATTCGTTAAGACATTTATAGATTTATAATCCTGATTTTCTGAATAGTAACCTTGAATCTAACTACTTTCTTTCATTGTTTTCAACCCCAAAACATAGTTTCCTTAGCAACTTATCATTGCTACCTATTTTTATTTACTGTTTTAAAACCTTTTCAACCTAGCTTAATCACTTAGGATTATATCTTTTGTGACTCTAATTCCTTGTGGATTCAATCCCTAAGTACTACGATTAAACCTCTTATTTGAGAGAGTAAATCACTCCTTAGGGTTGAACATTTGAGTGACATCAAATTAGGCGCCGTTGCCGGGGAACTAAGATCACTATTAGATTTAATCTGATTCAGTCTAGGTTATTTTTTACTTTTTATTTTTCCATCTTTTGACACAAATTTTTTTCTTTTTCTTTTTGTCTCTTTCAGGTACATGCCCAGCAGTACTAGAAGCAACAAGGACAAGCAACTTTTGTATTCAGAAGATCCCAACAATCTGGAGCGTAGCATCCGCAAAGACATACGCTCCACATCGATCAATACCGACACCTCTATATCGACCGATACGCGCTTTCCACCGACGATCAACAACCGTTCGTCGACAGATTCCTTCACTATCCCATTGATCGACATCAACAACCGTTCGTAGACCGATACCCTTCACTTGACATCGATCGATACACCTCATCTTACATCGATCGATACTAACCGGCGAGACATGGTACCGCCTATGATTCTCATACCGGATGAGAACTGAGACCTCCGTGATCAAGATGGCCACCTGCGAAATGCAGCAGGTCAGAAGCTGAATGATCAGAAAGAGATCATTACTGAAGAAGAGACTGCACCCACAAGCATCATTCAACCTGTAGAAGAGACCAGAACTTTGGCTGATTACAACCGTCCGGATCAGTTCTATTCAAACCGATCAGCCATCCTCGCTCCTACTATTCAGAGAGGAGATTTTGAGCTCAAGCCGCAGTACTACACACTTGTAGGACATATCCCTTTTTGTGGTTTGCCCCATGAGCATCCTATGGACCATCTGGAGAGGTTTGAGGATCTTGTCACTCTAGTCAAAGCAAAAGGAGTCCCTCAAGACTATCTTTTCTGCAAGCTTTTCAAGTACTCTCTATCTGGAGAAGCTTTGTAGTGGCTGAGACAACTACCACCACGTTCCCTTACCACCTGGAGTGATATCAAGCACGCCTTCCTGCGTAATTTCTTTGAGGATTCACGCGCTGAAGACTGGAGGAAGAAAATTGCTACATTCACCCGAGCCCTTGAAGAGTCATTCAAGGATACTTGGAACAGATTCAAGTCCTACCAGCGAGACTGCCCACACCACGGATTCAACAAAGTGAAACTGCTCTGCACTTTCTATAGAGGCATCAGCCCCGATTTCAAGAGAGCCCTTGATACATCTAGTGATGGCAACTTCACCACCAGGAATCCTCAGAATGCTATCAAGCTAATTGATAACTTAGCTTCCAGCAACATCACAAGAAACTCTATGCCGCAGACTACATCATCCCTTGGGAATGAGTACGTCAATGAAGTTCAAGCACAGCTAGACAACATTCAGAAGCTCCTAAACAAGCAGATCTGTTCAGTGGAAGATTCAGAAATTGTTGAAGAAGATGTCAACTGGATTAGTGGAGCCGGTTTTTCAGAGATCTGATAACCAAGGAGGATACATAAACTTTACAGGTCAGAGAAGCAACTTTAACCAGAGTTCCCAGAAGCCCAACACCTTCAACAGCAGCAACCCTAACAACAACAGAAGCTATGGAAGTGCCTTCTACTCAAATCCACACCCACCCACCCAAGATACTAAACTGGAGGAGTAGATAGACAAGATACTTGAGTGTCAGCAGAAGCTCGAGGTAAACTTCAATGGAAAGATCGATTCTGTCTACACAACCTTCATCACGAAGATAGATGCCCTCAGCACCCATGTGAAGAAGCTAGAGACCCAAGTGTTTCAGACAGGAGAAGTAGTTAAGAAACAAGAGTTTCCCCACACCCAGAACATCAATGCCCTCCTAGATGATGACTTTTGGCAAGAGGTAGTAGAAGAAATTCATAGATCTGATGATGAGAGCGAAAGAGAGTTCGCCTACGACTACTATCGATCGATATCACCAGCTCAACATCGATCGATATCACCTTCAGTTCGTCGATCGATCGACTTTGACGAGTGTCGATCATTGGACTCAGACGAAAACCCTCGCGAGTGCAATACAGTCAGGATTATGTCTCACGCCGAATTCACCGCATTTCACCCACATCCGCCCACACCTGTCATCGATCGACATAATATGCCCGTCATCAACCGACCCCAAGACCCTGGGATTGATTGACACACTCCAGCCAGTGTCGATCGATACACAGTACCCCAACGCCGAGTGCAGCTTCCTAAGATCGACAGTGCAGGTCTTGACGCTTTCCGGGAGAGATATTACACCACCAGAAACCCTACAGCAGCCCTAAAAGAGAGACCCACAGATATTTTTGCGTCCATGGAGATAAAAATGGAAAATCAGGGAGTGTTCTCAGAAAAAGGAAAGAGAAGATACCTAAACCCTATAAAAGAGAAGCTAATGAGAAGGAGTTGTCAAGCTTCAGAAAAAGAGTCCTCAGAATACCTAAAGAGAAACCTTTTGAAGAAGCCTACTTTTCACACAGATTGTGGATGTTCTTCAGAGAAACCAAGGAGACAGAAGAAAACATCAGGAGGATGTTTAACCAAGTCAGAGATAGCCTCAAGCAGAAGATAACATTGAAGAAGAAGAGTGATCCAGGGAAGTTCACAATACCTTGCTCCATTAGAGGTGTTGAGTTCCCATGTGCCCTCTGTGACACAGGATCTGGAGTTAGCATCTTACCCAAACTTATGGCAGATCATCTAGGTCTGAAGATAGAGCCTTCTAAAGAAACTTTCATCTTTGTGGATTGTTCTCAACAGAGCTCTGGAGGCATCATTCGCAACCTTGAGGTACAGATTGGAGAAACCCTAATTCCTACAGATTTCCATGTCCTCTCCAACAAGCTCAACTTCAAGACTTCTTTAATACTTGGAAGAGCATTTTTAGCCACAGTTGGAGCTGTTTGTGATCTACAAACCAACAAGCTCTGCCTAACCCTTATCAACCCTCCATCCACTACAACCCTGTTCCAGTCATCAAGTTCCCAAGGCCAGCAAGCTCAACACTCGTAGCTACCTGTTTTTGTGCCCGCGAGTATGATTCTATGGAAGAGTATGAAACCGAAGAAGCAGTATCGACCGATGACACCACCTCTCCATCGCCCGACACCGTTCTAGCACCGTCGACCGACAGCACTACCTGGTCATCGCTCAATGGAGTATTCCTACGGATCAAAGACGAGTTCCCAGACGCCGATTTCAGCGGAGACGAGTGGGAAAACGATTCCTACTTGCCCGAGCTAGCAAGTATCACTACTCAGGAGTAGTATGATGATGATTATGAGGAGGAACGAGCCACAGAGTACCGATTTCTTCGAGAAGATGCAGAAAACCCTCCCCACCCAACCTTCCTTTTCCGCCCATCGACCGAGGTAGCTCCTACTCCATCGATCGATATTCCTCCACCCAGATCGCTCAAACGACGTTTCGAATCAACGAGCGATGAACCTTACTGCCGACCAATCTACGTCCCACATGAGCCACACCACAGAGATTACTCGATTGGAAGCTGGGCCAGCGGTTATCACGAAAGTTTTGCAGTAGACACAGCACCCCTACAAGCCGCGATTCAACCTGCAGATCCCGTATCGCTCGACATGGAGTCCAAGCCGTCGACCGACATGATCCACAAAGCATCGACCGACACAGAGAACTCTTCATCGCTCGATATCAATCTTCAACCACCAGCCGATCCTGCCACAACACCATCCGAGGTACAAACACTTAAATTTGATTTACATTCACTAATACCAGATGAGTTTGGTATTTTCATGGATTCAGATGGTCATGCACGAGCTATAGATGGGAGAATCGTTCCTATCTCCACAGAATATGTTGCAAACATACTCCAGATGGCTTATGGACCAGTAACTCCCTCTACACAACCACCTCGATACCCACACGATCCGCACCAGTTTCAACGAACATCGACCGATACATGGAGACGTGCATCGATCGATATACAACGCGAATTTGGGAAGAGAGCTTTCCACAACCGAATTCGTCGTTTCTTTTGGGAAAAGAAAGACGAATATGGAGTCTACAGAGATGAATCTGGCCATGCAAGAGCAGTAAACAGAGACATCGTACATGTTACCAAAGACGACATGAGAAACCTGCTGAAGAGAGCCTCATTATTTGGACACTCTTGTTTCTGTCTACCAGAATTTGCTGAAGCCAATGCTAAAGGAGTTCCTGATTGCAAGCTCTTCACACAAGCAGAAGTCACGCACATGCTTGATGCAAGAACCGGCGAAGAACTAGAAGCAGCCACAGCACAAATCTACAAATCTATTGAGTTTTGTGGAGACGAAGATTACAGATTACTGGACAAATATTGCAGATATTCAGAAGGAGGTAGCAGATATTCAGAAGGAGGTAGCAGATATTCAAAGACAACTCGCCAGCCGACCCAACCCATCACCATCGATCGATGAAGAACACATTGCATCGACCAATATGCCACCTCAAGAATCGACCGACGATCCAACACACCACGATACCATGCAGCGCAATACAGAAAACATCTACAGCATGCTTTGAAACCATCAGTACAGCCTTGCCAGCTTAGAAGAATTGTTGGGAAGTATCCAATGTGACATTTATGGTTTGAAGACTAGTATGACCAGAAGTGAGAAGGCCACAAGAAGCTTTCTAACCTCTTGGTTTGAAGAAACCCAAAAAAAGGAGGACACTTGTTTCCCAACAAGTACCTGTAACCCACCTCACTAGCCACCATAAGTCCATAGTCAAGCTAACTGACTTTAACCAAGCGCTGAGTTGGAGGCAACCCACTATTAGGTATTTTATTTCTTTATTTTATTTTCTTTTTACTGATTAGTCTCGATTTTGATTGTTTTTAGGCAAATATACACACGATCCATACCTATCGACCGATACGACCAGTCGATATTGCTCGACACAGACCAACACGCATCGATCGACGATGGCGACTCACCATCGATCGATACCCATATCGGTCAGGTATATCGTTCACCATTTCGATATCAGTTTACACATTTGATTTTTCCAATGCTCTTCTTCTGACTTATTATACACTCAGGACAGTGTATGATTTAAGTCTGGGGGGGATTTCAAAGTCTTACTTTTTATCTTACCACTCTTTAGCACCATTCTTAGATTTGTTGATTGCAGAGAGTACTATAGATGCTAAAGTGGATCACCGATCACCTATGTCAACACTTTCATGATTGTCTGGAAGAACCAAAGCCGATTTCCAACCTAACCTGACATGTATTGCTTGTCTTGGGGCTTGGTATACAAGGGATCGGAATCCTCTTGCAAGTCTGGAAGGTAAAAGTCTCAAAAATTTTTGTTTCCTTCTTTCCTCCCTTTGGCATCCCCAGAGAATAAAATACTGATGTGATTTCCTGAGAGGCAGAGGGAGAGGTACATTACCTATGACCCCACTATTCTAAATCAAAGGAATTATCAAAGCGAGTGAGAGGTACATTACCTATGACCCCACTATTCGCTTACACTTTATCAAGAAAGATCAATAAGATGAACATTAACTGTTCATTGGGATTGATATAAAAAAAGAAAGAAAGAAAGAGTTGGGATTCAGAGAAGGGGGATAAAGAAAGAAAGGGAACCAGGATGAGAATGCATGAAACTTGTTTGAGTCGAATCCAAGTGTTCCTTGTTCGATACTCCCAAGGTAAAGCCTACACATTTATTTTTATGCATAAATGAAATCAGTAGAGGGGATAGACAGGCAAGGAATGTCTAAAATGATTGGCTAGATGTATTTGGTTGCTAAGCTAGGATATGGTATATTTACTTCTGTAGTTGATAGAAATGAGATGTGGTTTGCAACAAAGTAAGAGGTGATGATTTTTAAGTTGAGATTTTGATCGAGTCCCTGCTGTTTTTAAACTTCATTCCAAGACTAACTTAAGGTTTTCTTGAGGACAAGCAAAAGGTTAAGTCTGGGGGAGTTGATATATCATGATTTTGACTCGTTTTTGTTCATGATTTCTATATGTTTTTATTATAATTATCTATGTTTTGGAGTCTATTAGATATGTTTTCAGGTTCAGGAGCATTTTGTCGTAAAGTGATGATTTAGGTGCCTTATGGAGCTTAAAGGAGAGTTTTACAAGTTGACTATGAAGATCCGACATTGAGAGACACATATCGATCGATACACACCTTGTGTAATCGATCGATGACGATTCCGTAGAAGTTGAAGTCGAGATATTCCATCGATCGATGTACGCAATGTACCGTCGATCGATACAGAGCGTGATGAGCAAGATTTACTTGGCCAACTTGAAGCCCAAATTCTCACCATATTACAAGACTGCCCCTGACGAGTTTTTAACCTAATTGTACTCCATATTTATAGTTATGCCTATGAACCCTAGAAAGACACCATTAGATCTATTAAGAAAGTTTTGTATTCTATTTTTACCTAAGCAATAAAAGTATTTCTTTTCATCTTATTCTTTTGCTATGAATCTCTTGGCTATGTCTGAGTAGATTCATCTGTTAGATTTGGGGTTCAAATAGTTATGAGGGATTAGCCCTAACTATGGAGTGTTGAGTTGTTATATTCATTATCCAAATGAACCCTAATGCTTACTCTAGATTTGCTACCTAGAGTTATGATTATGGAGTGACTAATCTAATAGTCATTTTCCTGAAATCATTTGGCTAAACCCAGACTCTATCAAGGCTCGATGTGACAGTCAGCCTGATAGAAATTCTTGGGTGAACACAGTTTCAATCCGATCTGATACTATATATCGATCGATACTCCTCTAGAGTCATCGATCGACGGCTACATATATCGATCGATACTGCGATAGCAACATCGATCGATACTGTCGGAAATAAGATTAATGGACGAGTCTAATAGCGACAGCTATAGATTTGTCTAAGGATTGAAGTTTTCATATATTTGCAAGCAATTCATTAAGACATCCATAGATTTATAATCCTGACTTTCTGAATAGTAACCTTGAATCTAACTACTTTCTTTCATTGTTTTCAACCCCAAAACCTATTTTCCTTAGCAACTTACCATTGCTACCTATTTGTTTTTATTGTTTTAAAACCTTTTCAACCTATCTTAATCACTTAGGATTATATCTTTTGTGACTCTAGTTCCTTGTGGATTTGATCCCTAAGTAATACGATTGAACCTCTTATTTGAGAGAGTAAATCACTCCTTAGGGTTAAACATTTGAGTGACATCAACGATCTTCTGAGTTAAGCAAAAAACTGTAACCGTCGCAAAACGCGAGCTAGGAACGTCCCGTATAGCTCGCCGTACGGCGAGCAGAACCGTTCCGATTCGGTTCGTCGTACGTCGAGCTAATTGTCGCAAGCCTCGATCTCCCACGTCCTCGAATCAAGGCATACGTCCTTTGGCACGATCATGTTCCAAACCACGGTCGGAATGTCTCTCGTTTCGTCTCAATCCGTCTTATCGTTCGAGTTTTACGATAAAAACCGTAAAGTCTTGTTTTCTCGAAAGAACTCAAGGAAATCATATAAAACGGCAACGGTTAAACAAAACACCGAATGTTGCCTAAACTATGAGATTTACTCGAGATTTTTCGTGAGAAATCGTAAAAACGCAATTTTAATAAAAACGTCGAGTGAATCGTAAAAAACAGCAACGATTAACAGGATCATCGAACATTGCCAGACTTTACGATTATCTCGAGAAACTTACCTAAAAACGGCATTGCATCAGGAAACGATCTCGTCTAAAGTCGTAGAACGCTTTTTTATCGCTAAACAGCTCGGAAAGTCCTAAAACGCGATAAAAGCCCACTCGCGACTTTAACGAAATCTAACCCGAATATACAACGACGTTTTGACAATTTACTCATAGGAAAGAAGATAAATGTTAAATTCTAAGATAAATGTCAAATTCGAAGATAAATGGCAAGTTTGTAGATAAACAGAAGATTTCTGCGAGAAAGAGGAAAGATCGAGATAAATGGAAGATTCTCGATAAACTCGAATCTGGGCGAAATGGAAAGACTAGACCGCCTAGGAAGGGAGTATATAAGCAAGAGGCAGAAGACAGAAGCAGAGGATGAGTTTTCAGAGCTTTCACCACCAAACATAGCATTTAGAAATATTTCCTTTTTATTTATCAAGCTGCGTCTCAACAGGGGTTTTAGTCTTAGATTGCTAGGGTTAGGAATCTCGCCGACGGCTCACACAGCTAAGGCTACCCTCGTTGTACCATTCTTACGAAAATTCGGAATAAAACTCTTTCTTGCTCTCAATCTCGTTTTTATTCTCTTTTTATTTAGTCTCGTCGTGTTCTTAATTGCTTGTGTGCGGTTCCGCAGATAGCCGGGTCCTCTGGAACCTAAGGGTTTACTCAAAGTTCCCTTATTTACGATTTATTGATAGTAGGAGAATTTCGGTTTCCACAAGTCTGAGGCCAACGCTACACACGCTAACTCTGAGACCATCAAAAAGATGCTTTCCGACTTTAACAAAAAATCGGAAGAGCGGGAAAAGCTCATTAGTTTGCTCGCAAAACAGGTCGAAACCCTAACTGCGAAAACCAGAGCGATTCTCCCCAGCAGAACCACTAAGATCTGCGGAAGAAGGCTCGATTTCACAACTCCTATGGATCGCCCCAGAACCGAGCAGGGAAATCAGACGGAGAAAGAATCCGAAAAAGATAACCCTGACGCGACGCTAAACGAACCGGAAAAATCTCCTAATCACAGTTAGGAGACCAAGGAGGACCGCGTCGAAACAGTTAACCTGGAAATGAGCGACCAAGCCGACTCGTCGGATGAGGAGGCGGACGTCCATCTTAGGAGAAGGAAAACTCGCAGCCCTCTGCAGGAGTCTTTTCCCGAGCGTTCTCTTACTAGAGACGAGGAGGAGCTCTATTTTGTGCAACTCGCAAAAATAGCCGAAGAACGGTCTCTAGTTACTCGCAGTAAATGCCGACGAGGTCGGAAAACTGCTGGCAAATTAACTGAGATCCACAATCTCCGCGAGTACATTACTAAAACGGCCGCAGCGGTGAAAGCGGTGAAGTCTCAAATTCACCACGCTACCAGCGCCGCGCCTGAAATCGATCGGCTGCTTTACGAATCTCGGAAAACGCCTTTTACGGCCCGCATCACCGAGGTCAAGCTATCCGATCCAGGCAAGCTCAAGGAGCCGACTTACGACAGGACAGCTGATCCCAAAGCGCACCTACAGGCCTTCCAGATTACCATGGACGAGCCAAGCTCAAGGATCATGAAAAAGACGCAGGCTACTGCCGTCTTTTCGTCGAAAACCTAGAAGGAGCAGCGCTCGAGTGGTTCGCCAAACTTAGGTGGAATTCAATCAGGAGTTTCCGCCAGCTCGCTTCTGAATTCCTGAAGCAGCACTTGATGTTTATAAATCAAAAAACCTCCGACGCTGATCTCTGGAGCTTGTAGCAGAAGGAAAACGAATCCCTTCGCGACTTCATGAGCAGATTCAAACTCGTCATGGCTAGGGTTAGCGGAATAAGCGACAAAGCCGCCATCGATGCGCTCAGAAAATCTATCAGGTTCAAGTCAAAGTTTCGAAAGTAGATAACTCTCGAAAAACCGCGAACAATCCAGGACGCGCTCTACAAGGATACCGATTACATAACCATCGAATAGGAGACTAAAATCCTGTCTGAAAATCATAAGACGACGTAAGCTTCCGAAAAGGATATCACATCCGAGCACAAGCCGAAAAAAGAAAAACTCTCGTAAGGATAAATTCATCCATCACGAGGGGCAGGATCTCCAAGGGGCGCACAACTAATCCATTAACTCCGGATCGGAACAAGGGCGAACTACGGGTATTGGTATACTCCCAAATTTTAAAACATCCACTTTGTAATCGAAACTTTCAACACTTTTTAATAAAGGCAAAGTTAGAATATTTTAAAATCTCCGCTACTATCAAAAAGCATAAGAACAAATTCAAAACATTCGGAAATTACTTCCGCAGTAACACTACTTAATCGTCTCTACAAAACTTATACACCAAAATATTTTCGGAAAGAACTGGCGAGACGTCGCCTAAAGTCTTAGAAAAATATTTAACAAAACTCCGTCCGTGACTATAAAATCACAAACGCTCGGTGATTGGACCCGTCGAACACGCTAGCCGTCTTAAACAAACGCACCGACCCATTGGTCCGCATACATCCGACTAGGATAAAATAGCAGCTATAAAATAAATCCAAATTTTTGGTCAGCACTTCCAGGCAACTTAGATATTGTTCCCGGTGAGATTCTTGTTTCCAACCAGGCGAATCGTATAAGCCGAGAACCTATCGCGTATTCTAAATTGTTATGGAATCAGGTTAAAATCGCAACAGGCAAAACGAAAGACGACTAGTCATCGCATAGCCTCAATCCGAAAGTAAACCTTGGTCTTGCCCTAAGCCCAGCACACTGGTCTCTAACGTCTCAAGGCATGAATCGAGATCCTAGAGGCATGTCTCTACGCCCACATCTAAACACTTGCGAAAATCAAAACACTCCTAGTAAACGAACCGGACGATCTACACCAAGAGTTAGATGCGAGACGACAAGTCGTACTATTCCCTCTATATCTAGAATGAAACACAGATTTCATACTTAGAAAATATATTTGTTAAAAATTTTCATACACACCGCCCAGCGGCAGGGATTCAAAGCAACCAACGGCCAGTCCTGGAAAACTACAGCAATATCATGAAACAAGAACATCATACATCAAAATCATCAAACACGGACGCCGAGCTCTGGCCAACTTTAGTATCAATCCACGGTTCATCAACGTCGTCACATACGTCTAAAATCTCTGTTGGTGTCAAAATCGGTAACGACGGAATCAATGGCAAAAAGTCTCCGCAAAAATATAAAAGAAATCGTTTTATAAAACTCGAAAAATCGTTTTATAAATCTCGAAGAATCGTTTTATAAAACTCGAGAATCTTTTTATAAAACTCGGAGAATCGTTTTATAAAACTCGAGAATAATTTTATAAAACTCGAAGAATCGGTTTATAAAACTCGAGAATCGTTTTATAAATCTCGAAGAATCGTTTTATAAAACTCGAAGAATCGTTTTATAAAACTCGAGAATCGTTTTATAAATCGAAGAATCGTTTTATAAAACTCGAGAATCGTTTTATAAAACTCGAAGAATCGTTTTATAAAACTCGGAGAGTCGTTTTATAAAACTCGAAGAATCATTTTATAAAACTCGAAGAAGTCGTTTTATAAAACTCGAAGAATTGTTTTATAAAACTCGAAGACTCGTTTTAAAACTCGAAGAATCGTTTTAAAACTCGGAGAATCGTTTTATAAAACCAAAAGAGATTTCCGAACAAAGGAAATCCATGGAAAACTCGGAAGATCGTTATCTCGGAAAAGCGAAACAAACGTCGAGTACATGATGTTGGGGTCAAAATCGGTACGACGGAATCAATAGCCAAAATTCCCCGCAAAAAATATAAATGGAATAGTTCTATAAAACCCAAGAAGTCGTTTTATAAAACAAGAAGCCATTTTATAAAACTCGCAGATCGTTTTATAAAACTCGAGAAGCCGTTTTATAAAACTCGAAGATCGTTTTATAAAACTCGAAGATCGTTTTATAAAACTCGAGAAGCCGTTTTATAAAACTCAAGAAGCCGTTTTACAAAACTCAAAGATCGTTTTATAAAACTCGAGCAGCCGTTTTATAAAACTCGAAGATCGTTTTATAAAACTCGAGAAGCCGTTTTATAAACTCGAAGATCGTTTTTTAAAACTCAAGAAGCCGTTTTGTAAAACTCAAAGATCGTTTTATAAAACTCGAGAAGCCGTTTTATAAAACTCGAGAAGCCGTTTTATAAAACTCGAAGATCGTTTTATAAAACTCAAGAAGCCGTTTTATAAAACTCAAAGATCGTTTTATAAAACTCGAGAAGCCGTTTTATAAAACTCGAGAAGCCGTTTTATAAAACTCGAAGATCGTTTTATAAAACTCGAGAAGCCGTTTTATAAAACTCGAAGATCGTTTTATAAAACTCGAGAAGCCGTTTTATAAAAACTCGAAGATCGTTTTATAAAACTCGAGAAGCCGTTTTATAAAAACTCTAAGATCGTTTTATAAAACTCAAAAAGCCGTTTTATAAAAACCAAAGATCAGTTTATAAAAGCCGTTTTATAAAACTCGAAGATCGTTTTATAAAACTCGAGAAGCCGTTTTATAAAACTCGAAGATCGTTTTATAAAACCCGAGAAGCCGTTTAATAAAACTCGAAGATCGTTTTATAAAACTCGAAAAGCCGTTTTATAAAACTCGAGAGATCATTTTACAAAACCACGAAAGACCAAAACAGCCACGAAGCGCGAACTAGTCGCAACTAGTTCGCCAGCAGGCGAACTAGAGGCTCACCAACTAGTTCGCCTGCTGGCGAACTAAGCCGAGCTGGCTTAGTTCGCCAGCATGCGAACTAGACGGTCCCAGACTAGTTCACCTGCTGGCAAACTAAGCCAGCTTGGCTTAGTTCGCCACCAGGCAAACTAGAAGCTTCCAACTAGTTTGCCTGCTGGCGAACTAAGCCAAGCTGGCGGTTTGACCGAGATTCGCGATCTCGGCGACTATATCACCAAAACGGGCGAAGCGATAAAAGCGGTAAAATCTTAGATTCACCACGCTACCGGCGCCGCACCTTAAATTGATCGGCTACCGTACGAGTCTCGGAAGACGCCCTTCACGGCTCGCATCACCAAGATCAAACTGCCCGATCCCGGAAAACTTAAGGTGCCAACCTACGACGGGACGTCCGATCCCAAAGCACACATACAAGCATTCCAGATCACCATGGGACGAGCCAAACTCAAGGACCACGAAAAGGACGCAGGCTACTGCCACCTCTTCGTTGAAAACCTAGAAGGAGCAGCGCTCGAATGGTTCGCCAAACTTAGGCGAAATTCGGTCGGAATTTTCCGTCGACTGGCTTCGGAATTCCTAAAGCAATACTCGATGTTCATTAATCCAGAAACCTTCGACGCCGACCTCTGGAGCTTGGTCCAGAAGGAGGACGAATCTCTCCGCGATTTCATGAGTAGGTTCAAACTCGTCATGGCTAGGGTTAGCGGGATTAGCGACAAAGCCGCCATCGACGCGTTAAGGAAATCTCTCTGGTATAAATCAAAATTCCGCAAGTGGATAACTCTCGAGAAACTGCGGACGATCCAGGATGCGCTCCATAAAGCCACTGACTTCATAACCATCGAAGAAGAGACTAAAATCCTGTCTGAGAAGCATAAGCCGACGAAAACATCCGCAAAGGATAACCCGTCCGAGCAGAAGCAGAAAAAGAGGAACTCTCGTAACGAAAAATTCGTCCATAACGAGGGACAGGATCTCCAAGGGGCGCATAACTACGCCATCAACTCCGGTTCGGAGCAAGGGCAAACTACGGGTAACACGTAGACGAGAAATTTGAATTACGACAAGAATTCTTTCTGCGACCTCCACCAAATCCGCGGGCATTCCACCGTGAACTGCAAAGTTCTCGGCGCCAGACTTGCCGCAAAATTGGTCGCGGGAGAACTTTCCGAGATATCCAGTGTCAAGGATCTCATCCGCGATTCGGATCGCCTTCCGAAGAATGACAGGAACGCGTGAGCAGAAACTCCGCTTCAGGGAAACCGGTCAGGAGAAAAACGCGGACGAAGACTAGACGAGAAGGGTAACGACGCTAACCGCCGAAAAATCAACATGATTATCGGTGAATCGCAATACTACAATGACACCTTCTCGTCTATAAAATCCTACCAACGCAAAGCCGAAACCGGCTCGAGTTGGAAGGTGCCAACGGATGACTCTCCGAAAGGAGTGATCTCATTGACGACGCTGAAACCGGCGGAATCGACCAACCTCACGCCGATCCTCTTGTCATCGACTTAGTAATAAGCGTTTTAGAAGTCGCTCGGATCTTGGTCGATACTGGAAGTACTGTCAACGTGATCTTCCACAACACGCTAGCACGCATGGGAATTGACCTCTCGGAAGTCGAGCCAATTTCAAAACCGTTGACCAGTTTCTCCGGCGAGACGTCGATGACCCTGGGATCAATCCGACTAGCGGTTGCCGCAAAAGAAGTGACGAAAATCGTTAACTTCGCGGTAGTCGATTTCCCGGCTATCTACAACGTGATTATGGGAACGCCTTGGATAAATTCCATGAAGGCGGTTCTGTCAACATATCATTTAGGCATCAAATTCCCAACACCTACGGGAATCGCAGCAATTTGGGGATGCCAAAGACAATCGCGATCCTGCTTCTTGGCCGAACATAAGCTGAGGCAATTGGCGGTAGTGATCGTGAAACCAAAACAGGCAAAGGTCACATCACCGCCCGCAGATAACGACACAAAGCAAGCAACGGTCGAGAAACCAGAAGTTCCCGCACCGATCGCTTCCACCCGGCCGGAGGATACAATTCCGGACAAAGACATCGATCCTTCAACTGAAACGATCGAGAAGTCTGCGACAGCCGAGTAAGCACACTCGCGCAAACAATCAGAACTACGAGATGGCTTGATTTCCAAAAGGAATACGTAGGCAGCTCGCCTAAAGACGAGTTGAACTATCCCCCCTTCCAAAACGGGGGGGGGAGTGGGTGAGTATACGAGTATTCGTATACTCCCAAATTTTTTTTACAAAATTTCTTTTAGCATTGTATTCGAAAAATTTTCGAAATTTTTAATAAAGACAGAGTTAGAATATCTCCGCTACTATCGAAAACGCAAATCCGGAAAATCGCTTCCGCAGTAACAACTATTTAATCGTTTTTCTAAAACTTGCATATCAAATCGGAAAGAACTGGCGAGACGTCGCCTAAACTCTCAAGAAAAATATTTTCCCAAGTCCGTCCGTGACTATAAGAACACGAACGCTCGGCGATTGGCCCCGTCGAGCACGCTAGCCATCCTAAACAAACGCATCAACCTATCGGTCTGCATACATCTGACTAGGATAAAATAGCGCGCTATAAAAGAAATCCAAATTTTTGGTCAGCACTTCCGGGCAACTTAGAAATTGTTCCCAGTGAGATGCTCGATTCCAACCATACGAATCGTATAAGCCGAGAACCTATCGCAGATTCTAAATCGGTATGGAGTCAGGTTAAAATCGCAACGGGCAAAACGAAAGCCTACTAGTCATCGCACAGCCCCAATCCAAAAGTAAACCTAGGTCTTGCCCTAAACCCAGCACACTGGTCGCTAACGTCTCAAGGCATGAATCGAGATCCTAAAGGAATGTCTCTTCTCCCACATCTAAACACTCGCCAAAATCGAAACCTTTCGAGTTAACGAATCGGACGATTTACACCAAAGAGTTAGATACGAGATGACAACTCGTATCTTCCCTCTACATGTAACACGAAACACGAATTTCATACTTAGAAAATATTTTCTTATTAAAAAGCATCCAAGTACATACCGCCTAGCGGTAGGGATTCAAAGTCACCAACGGCCAGTCCCGGAAAAACGACGAAATCGAAAAACAACTAACATCACACATTGAAGTCATCAAACGCGGACTGATCAACTTCACCATCCGCATCCGAAATCCCAGGTCCAACTTCGACTGAATCCGGCGACACCACAATGGGACTCCACTGATCCCACATACGCTTCCTGGGATTGACAAACTCATTCTTCTTCTTCTCTCTCTTAGCCAGACGCGCTGTCTGCTTCGCAACCTCAACCTCATACGAATAGTCCGACTTTTGGGTAAACTGCAAACCCCCGGCTACGCCCCGGCACTCGCGGAAATCGCCATTCGCCCTTTGTGCATCTTCAAATTCCGCATAAAGGGGTACGAACCGCTCGCGGCGAGCCATGAACTCCGCAGAAACCTCTCTCTTTCCCGCTCTACGAGCACGGCGAACCATCACATCGGAAAGTTCTAAGCTTCGACGAGATTCCGCTTCGTACTCCTCTCTCACACGAGTAGCTTCCCTTATGGCTAAATCCTGGGCACGAGAGAAACTGGCATCGATCTCCTCTCTGATACAAACAGCCTCTGCCTCCGCCGCTGCAGCCCTAGATTCGGCTCTGCGAAGCTCCGCGCTTTTCGCGCTCACCCCTTCGCTCATAACGCGAAGACCCTGTAAAACGGAAAAATCATCCTTTATAAAAAAAAATATGACATATATACGTAATGACCAAAAAATAGACGAACCTTCTTGAAAAGCCTTGATGCCTTCGCAAACGGCGTGTCGGCCGGGCCTCGGGGTGGCGTCTCGGTCGGGTCAAATTCAGAGGCCGAAAAATCAATAAGATCTTCGATATTGATATCCCCATCGAACGCTTGACCGCGACCAATCGGAACTTCTCTGTCCTGCGGAGATCTTGATCTCTCCCTTTCCTCCGCATCATCACCCGCCTCGAACTCAGTATGACTATCGCGAGAAAAACCAGATAAATAATAGGCAACGGCGCGAGGAACCCTTTTCGGAGAAAAGTATCTCCAATGAAGCGGGCCGCCACGAAGAAGATTCACGACCTCAGGGAAATCCTCGAGCATCGGCCTGTTGAGGTCAGGCACTGCGAAACAAGCAAAAAAAAAAGTTTTAAAACCTATACATATACAGGTATGGAGATCACGTCAATAGAATACCAGTGGTCACCCACGCAGTCCTGAACAAGGGAATACAGCCCTCTTCCACGGACGCGCTGTCGATTTTGACATAGAAGAATCGCTCGATCCAACCATGCTCATTCGAGGCAAGTCCACCGACGACCGTTATGTCCCGCCGAGGAGCTAAATAAAAACCGTCATTTCTTCCCTTGAATGTCAACATAGCCGAAAGATAGTCCGCATTAAGGGACATCCCGCGCTCATAGCCTAACACCAGAATCCCGACAAGGTGTTGTAACCCGCCGGGACGTAGGTGGACAAACAGTACACCAAACCTATCCAAGAACTCGACAATGGCTCGAGGAATAGGGAACAATAGCTGACAGTTCAACCGAAAGGCTTCGTAGCATGAAAAACAACCCGGGGGCAAAACTGAACTGACTCAGGAATTTCACGGAGATTCCTCATATCTCTGAGGGAACTGGCAGTGCTCGCACTAGGACCAGCTGCCCTCCTCCGAGGTTTATCCTTCTTCGGAACCCAAAAACTCGAAGGCGGCACCTTCGCGGCCTTCAAGGCTAAGCAATATTACGAAAACTTCTCCTCGGTCGAGAAAGAACGTTGAAAGATCGGGCTGGGAAGAGGACAATCGCCCGAAGTATCAAGGTCGCTCGGATCGAAAATAGATGCATGAGCATGACCTGAAACTCTCGACTCGGAAGACATATCGGACGAGAAGGGATCCAAAGGAAGAAGTAGAGATAGAACTTCTTGAGACTTAGACAAGTTATGGAAAATGAGTGAATAACTTGAGAGACTCATTCCATATACTTATAGGGAAGAATTTTAATATTCACACGTGGACTTTTGGCCATTAAAGTTCCGCCTAATTCTACCAAACTCGCCAAACAAGCACAATCCACTCGCAAGAACCCCACGATTCTTACGAGCTGGGGGGCTAACTGTTGGGGTCAAAATCGGTACGACAGAATCAATAGCCAAAATTCCCTGCATAAATATAAAAGAAATAGTTTTATAAAACCCAAGAAGTCATTTTATAAAACAAGAAGCAGTTTTATAAAACTCGCATATCGTTTTAAAAACTCGAGAAGCCGTTTTATAAAACTCGAAGATCGTTTTATAAAACTCGAAGATCGTTTTATAAAACTCGAGAAGCCGTTTTATAAAACTCAAAGATCGTTTTATAAAACTCGAGAAGCCGTTTTATAAAACTCGAAGATCGTTTTATAAAACTCGAGAAGCCGTTTTATAAAACTCGAAGATCGTTTTATAAAACTCGAGAAGCCAGTTTATAAAACTCGAAGATCATTTTATAAAACTCAAGAAGCCGTTTTATAAAACTCAAAGATCGTTTTATAAAACTCGAGAAGCCGTTTTATAAAACTCGAGAAGCCATTTTATAAAACTCGAAGATCGTTTTATAAAACTCAAGAAGCCGTTTTATAAAACTCAAAGATCGTTTTATAAAACTCGAGAAGCCGTTTTATAAAACTCGAGACGCCGTTTTGTAAAACTTGAAGATCGTTTTATAAAACTCGAGAAGCCGTTTTATAAAACTCGAAGATCGTTTTATAAAACTCGAGAAGCCGTTTTACAAAAACTCGAAGATCGTTTTATAAAACACGAAAAGCGGTTTTATAAAAATCAATGATCGTTTTATAAAACCCGAGAAGCCGTTTTATAAAACTCGAGAAGCCGTTTTATAAAACTCGAATATCGTTTTATAAAACCCGAGAAGCCATTTTATAAAACTCGAAGATCATTTTATAAAACTCGAAAAGGCGTTTTATAAAACTCGAGAGATCATTTTACAAAACCGCGAAAGACCGAAACAGCCACGAAGTGCGAACTAGTCGCAACTAGTTCTTAGTTCGCCAGCAGGCGAACTAGAGGCTCACCAACTAGTTCGCCTGCTGGCGAACTAAGCCGAGCTGGCTTATTTCGCAAACAGGCGAACTAGACGGTCCCGAACTAGTTCGCCTGCTGGCGAACTAAGCCAGCTAGGCTGAGTTCACCAGCAGGCGAACTAGAAGCTTCCAACTAGTTCGCCTGCTGGCGAACTAAGCCAAGCTGGCTTAGTTCGCCAGCAGGCGAACTAAGAACCCCTCGGCTAGTTCGCCTGCTGGCGAACTAAGCCGGTCCGGCTTAGTTCGCTAGCAGGCGAACTAGAGACCTCCCGGATCTCATGTTGCCCCGATTCGAACCTTACGTCCTTTCACACGGTCACATTCTGAACCACGGCCGAAATGTCTCACGTTTTGTCTCAATCCGACTTATCGTTTGAATTTTACGATAAAAACCGTAAAACTTCGTTTTCCTGAAAAGAACTCAAGAAATCGTATGAAACGGCAACGGTTAAGCAAGACACCGAACATCGCCTAAACTTTACGATTTATCCGAGATTTTTCGTTAAGATCATAAAAACGCGTTTTTTAATAAAAAACGTCGAGACAATCGTAAAAACGGCATCGGATCAGGAAACGGTCTCGTTAAAGTCATAAAATGGTTTTTATCGTAAAATGGCCCGAAAGGTCCTGAAACACGATAAAAACCCATCTCGCGACATTAACGAAATCAAACCCGAAGATACGATAACGTTTTGACGGTTTACTCGCAGATGGAAGATAAAAGGCAAGTTTGAAGATAAATAGAAGTTTTCCGCGGAAGAAAAGGAAGGATCGACAGATATGGAAAATTCCTGATATATTCGGTTTCGGGAGAAATGGAAAGATCAAAACCGCCTAAGGAGGAGTATATAAGGAGGAGGCATAGGGCAGAAGCTAGGACACAATTTTCAGAGCTCTCACCACCAAAATTAGCATTTAGGAATATTTCTGTTTTCTGTTAGCGAGCTGCGTCTCAATTAGGGTTTTTCGTTCTTAAGTTTTCGGCTACTCTTTTTGTACCAGTTCTTACGCAGATTCGGAATAAGAACCTCTTTGCTCTCAATTTTGTTTATTCTTTTAAAAGTCTTAAGTTTATCGTTTTCTTAATCTTCGTTGTGCGGTTCTGCAGATAGTCGGTTCCTCTGGAAGGTTTTCCCGAAGTTTCTTTTTTTATGATTTATTGACAGTAGGTGGATTTCGGTTCCCACACACGATCGTCCGAATTAAGCACAAAAACGCGAAAAACCGAAACCGCCGTAAAACGAGAACTAGTCTCATCCCGACTAGTTCGCCCAACGGCGAATTAAGCCAGCTGGCAAATTCGGAATAAAACTCCTTCTTGCTCTCAATCTCGTTTTATTCTCTTTCTATTTAGTCTCGTCGTGTTCTTAATTGCTTGTGTGCGGTTCCACAGATAGCCGGGTCCTCTGGGAACTTAGGGTTTACTCAAAGTTCCCTTATTTACGATTTATTGACAGTAGGAGAATTTCGGTTTCCACAAGTCCGAGGCAACCGCCACAAACGCTAACTCTGAGACCATCAAAAAGATGCTTTCCAACTTTAACAAAAAAAAAACGGAAGAGAGGGAAAAGCTCATTAGTTCGCTCGCAAAACAGGTCGAAACCCTAACTGCGAAAACCAGAGCGATTCTCCCCCGCAGAACCACTAAGATCTGCGGAAGAAGGCTCGATTTCGCAACTCCTATGGATCGCCCCAGAACCAAGCAGGGAAATCAGACGGATAAAGACTCCGAAAAAGATAACCCTGACGCGACGCCGAACGAACCGGAAAAATCTCCTACTCACAGACAGGAGACCGAGGAGGACGGCCTCGAAAGAGTTAACCTGGAAACGAGCGACCAAGCCGACTCGTCGGATAAGGACGCGGACGTCCATCCTAGGAGAAGGAAAACTCTCAGCCTCTGCAGGAGTATTTTCCCGAGCGTTCTCTTACTGGAGACGAGGAGGAGCTCTATTTTGCGCAACTCGCAAAAATAGCCGAAGAACGGTCCCCATTTACTCGCAGTAAACGCCGACGAGAACGGAAAACTGCTGGCAAATTAACTGAGATCCGCAATCTCCGTGAGTACATTACTAAAACAGCCGCAGCGGTGAAAGCGGTGAAGTCTCAAATTCACCACGCTACCAGCACCACGCCTGAAATCGATCGGCTGCTATACGAATCTCGGAAAACGCCTTTTACGGCCCGCAACACCGAGGTCAAGCTACCCGATCCAGGCAAGCTCAGGGTGCCGACTTACGACGGGACGGCTGAATTCCTGAAGCAGTACTCGATGTTTATAAATCGAGAAACCTCCGATGTTGATCTCTGGAGCTTGTCGCAGAAGGAAGACGAATCCCTTCGCGACTTCATGAGCAGATTCAAACTCGTCATGGCTAGGGTTAGCGGAATAAGCGAAAAAGCCGCCATCGATGCGCTCAGAAAATCGCTCTGGTTCAAGTCGAAGTTTCGAAAGTAGATAACTCTCGAAAAACCGCGGACAATCCAGGACGCGCTCTACAAGGATACCGATTACATAACCATCGAATAGGAGACTAAAATCTTGTCTGAAAATCATAAGACGACGTGAGCTTCCGGAAAGGATATCGCGTCCGAGCACAAGCCGAAAAAAGAAAAACTCTCGTAAGGATAAATTCATCCATCACGAGGGGCAGGATCTCCAAGGGGCGCACAACTACGCCATTAACTCCGGATCGGAACAAGGGCGAACTACGGGTATTGGTATACTCCCAAATTTTAAAACATCCACTTTGTAATCGAAACTTTCAAAACTTTTTAATAAAGGCAAAGTTAGAATATTTTTAAATCTCCGGTACTATAAAAAAGCATAAGAACAAATTCAAAACATCCGGAAATTACTTCCGCAGTAACACTACTTAATCGTCTCTACAAAACTTATACACCAAAATACTTTCAGAAAGAACTGGCGAGACGTTGCCTAAAGTCATAGAAAAATATTTAACAAAACTCCGTCCGTGACTATAAAATCACAAACGCTCGGCGATTGGCCCCGTTGAACATGCTAGCTGTCTTAAACAAACGCACCGACCCATTGGTCCGCATACATCCGACTAGGATAAGATAGCACACTATAAAAGAAATCCAAATTTTTGGTCAGCACTTCCGGGCAACTTAGATATTGTTCCCAATGAGATTCTCGGTTCCAACCAGGCGAATGGTATAAGCCGAGAACCTATCGCGGTTTCTAAATCGTTATGGAATCAGGTTAAAATCGCAACAGGCAAAACGAAAGCCGACTAGTCATCGCATAGCCTCAATCCGAAAGTAAACCTAGGTCTTGCCCTAAACCCAGCACAGTGGTCTCTAACGTCTCAAGGCATGAATCAAGATCCTAGAGGCATGTCTCTTCGCCCACATCTAAACACTCGCGAAAATCAAAACACTCCGAGTAAACGAACCGGACGATCTACACCAAGAGTTAGATGCGAGACGACAACTCGTATTCTTCCCTCTATATCTAGAACGAAACGCAGATTTCATACTTGGAAAATATTTTTGTTAAAAATTTTCATACACACCGCCCAGCGGCAGGGATTCAAAGCAACCAACGGCCAGTCACGAAAAACTACAGCAATATCATGAAACAAGAACATCATACATCAAAATCATCAAACACGGACGCCGAGCTCTGGCCAACGTTAGTATCAATCCACGGTTTATCAACGTCGTCACCTACGTCTGGAATCTCTGTTGGTATCAAAATCGGTCACGACGGAATGAATGGCAAAAAGTCTCCGCAAAAATTTAAAAGAAATCCTTTTATAAAACTCAAAGAATCGTTTTATAAAACTCGAAGAATCCTTTTATAAAACTCGAGAATCGTTTTATAAAACTCGAAGAATCGTTTTATAAAACTCGAAGAATCGTTTAATAAAACTCGAAGAATCGTTTTATAAGACTCGAGAATCATTTTATAAAACTCGATAATCGTTTTATAAAACTCGAAGAATCGTTTTATAAAGCTCAAAAACTCGTTTTATAAAACTCAAAGAATCGTTTTATAAAACTCGATGAATCGTTTTATAAAACTCGAGAATCGTTTTATAAGACTCGAGAATCGTTATATAAAACTCAAAGAATCGTTTTATAAAACTCAAGAATCATTTTATAAAACTCGAATAATCGTTTTATAAAACTCGAGAATCGTTTTATAAATCTCGAAGAATCGTTTTATAAAACTCGAAGAATCGTTTTATAAAACTCGAGAATCGTTTTATAAAACTCGAAGAATCGTTTTATAAAACTCGAGAATCATTTTATAAAACTCGAAGAATCGTTTTATAAAACTCGGAGAGTCGTTTTATAAAACTCGAAGAATCATTTTATAAATCTCGAAGAATCTTTTTATAAAAGTCAAAGAATCGTTTTATAAAACTCGAAGAATCGTTTTAAAAATCGGAGAATCTTTTTATAAAACCAAAAGAGATTTCCGAACAAAAGAAATCAACGGAAAACTCGAAAGATCGTTATCTCGGAAAAGCGAAACAAACATTGATTACACGATCGTCCGAATTAAGCACAAAACCGCGAAAAACTGAAACCGCCGAAAAACAAGAACTAGTCTCATCCCGACTAGTTCGCCCAACGGCGAACTAAGCCAGCTGGCTTAGTTCGCCGTTGGGCGAACTAGAAGCTTCCCGACTAGTTCGCCCAACGGCGAACTAAGCAAATCCGGCTTAGTTCGCTGTTGGGCGAACTAGAAGCTTCCCGACTAGTTCGCCCAACGGCGAACTAAGCCGGCTTGGCCTAGTTCGCCGTTGGGCGAACTAGTCCTGTCCCGACTAGTTCGCCCAATGGCGAACTAAGCCAAGCCGGATTAGTTCGCCGTTGGGCAAACTAGAAGTTTCCCAAGAGGCGCTGACTTTGCCCCAAGGGTTCCTATCGCCTAGCTCGCCATACGGCGACCTCGCCAAGCTGAATTAACTCGCCGTACGTCGAGCCGACCATTGTGGGAACCGAAATTAACCTACGGTCAATAAATCGTAAATAAGGAAACTTTGAGTAACCCCTAAGTGTTTGACAAAAAAAACTCGAGAAGCCGTTTTATAATACTCGAAGATCGTTTTCTAAAACTCGAGAAGCCGTTTCATAAAACTCGAAGATCGTTTTATAAAACTCGAGAAGCCGTTTTATAAAACTCAAAGATCGCTTTATAAAACTCGAGAAGCCGTTTTATAAAACTCGAGAACGCCGTTTTATAAAACTCGAGAAGCTGTTTTATAAAACTCGAAGTTCGTTTTATAAAACTCGAGAAGCCGTTTTATAAAACTCGAAGATCGTTTTATAGAACTCGAGGAAGCCGTTTTATAAAACTCGAAGATCGTTTTATAAAACTCGAATGTCGTTTTATAAAACTCAAAGATCTTTTTATAAAACAAGAGAAGCCGTTTTAGAAAACTCGAAGATCGTTTTATAAAACTTGAAGATCGTTTTATAAAACTCGAAGAATCGTTTTATAAAACTCGGAGAGTCGTTTTATAAAACTGCGAAAGACCAAAACAGCCACGAGGCGCGAACTAGTCGCAACTAGTTCGCCTGCTGGCGAACTAAGCCAAGCTGGCGAACTAGAGGCTCACCAACTAGTTCGCCTGCTGGCGAACTAAGACAAGCTGGCTTAGTTCGCCAGCAGGCGAACTAGACGGTCCCGGATCTCCCGCGGCCCCGATTCGAACCTTATGTCCTTCGACACGGTCACATTCTGAACCACGGCCGAAATGTCTCTCGTTTCGTCTCGATCCGACTTATCGTTAGAATTATACGATAAAAACCGTAAAACTCTGATTTCCCGAAAAGAACTCGAAGAAATCGTATAAAACGGTAACGGTTAAGCAAAACACCGAACATCGCCTAAACTATACGATTTATCCGAGATTTTTCGTTAAGATCATAAAAATGTGTTTTTAATAAAAAAAACATCGAGAAAATCGTAAAAAACGGCATCGGATCCGGAAACTGTCTCGTTAAAGTCGTAAAACGGTTTTTATCGTAAAACGGCCCGAAAGGTCCTAAAACACGATAAAAACCCATCTCGCGACATTAACGAAATCAAACCCGAAGATACGATAATGTTTTGACGGTTTACTCGCAGACGGAAGATAAAAGGCAAGTTTGAAGATAAATAGAAGATTTCCGCGGAAGAAAAGGAAGGATCGATATATATTCCCGATATATTCGGATTCAGGCGAAATGGAAAGATCAAAACCGCCTAAGGAGGAGTTTGTAAGGAGGAGGCATAGGGCAGAAGCTGGGACACGATTTTCAGAGCTCTCACCACCAAAATTAGCATTTAGGAATATTTTTGTTTTCTGTTAGCGAGCTGCGTCTCAATTAGGGTTTTTTCGTTCTTAAGCTTTCCGGCAACTCTTTTCGTACCAGTTTTACGCAGATTCGGAATAAGAACCTCTTTGCTCTTAATTTCGTTTATACACTTTTAAAATCTAAGTTTATCGTTTTCTTAATCTTCGTTGTGCGGTTCTGCAGATAGCCGGTTCCTCTGGAAACTTAGGGTTTTCCCGAAGTTTCCTTTTTTACGATTTATTGACAGTAGGTGGATTTCGGTTCCCACAGTTTGGCGCTAAAAGGAGGGGGGGTCGGATCTATCTTACAATGAAGCCGCAACATGTCCAACGAAGAAACGATGACTGGTGACAACCAAACTCGCAACGAACGCGATAACGTTGAAACAACACCACCACAAGGTGCGTACGCGGCCAACGCTACAAACGCTAACGCCGAGACCATCGAAAAGATGCTTTCCGAATTTAACAAAAAAAATCGGAAGAGCAGGAAAAGCTCATTGGTTCGCTCGCGAAACGGGTAGAAACCCTAACCGCGAAAACCCAAGCAATTCGCCCCCGCAGAACTACTAAGATCCGCGGAAAGAGGCTCGACTTTGGCGCTCCTACGGATCGTCCTAGAACCGAGCAGGGTAACTTACCGGAAAAGGATTCCGGAAAAGACAATCCTGACGCGACGCTAAACGAATCGGAGAAACCTCCTACTCACGAACAGGAGACTGAAGGCGACGGCATCGAAAGAGTTAACCTGGAGACAAGCGACCAGGCCAATTCATCGGACGAAGACGAAGACGCTGACGTCCATCCTAGGAGAAGAAAGACTCGAATTCCTCTGCCGGAGTCTTCTCCCGAACGTTCTTTTACTGGAGACGAGGGGGAACTCGACTTCGCGCGATACGAAAAAACCGCTGAGGAGCGATCTCCGGTCACTCGCAGCAAACACCGACAAGGTCGGAAAACTGCTGGCGGTCTGGCCGAGATTCGCGATGTCCGCGAATATATCACCAAAACGGCTGCAGCGGTAAAAGCGGTAAAATCTCAGATTCACCACGCTACCAGCGCCGCACCTGAAATCGATCGGCTACTGTACGAGTCTCGGAAGACGCCTTCACGGCTCGCATCACCGAGATCAAACTGCCCGATCCCGGAAAACTTAAGGTGCCAACCTACGACGGTACGTCTGATCCCAAAGCACACCTACAAGCATTCCAGATCACCATGGGACGAGCCAAGCTCAAGGATCACGAAAAGGACGCAGGCTACTGCCGCCTCTTCGTTGAAAACCTAGAAGGAGCAGCGCTCTAATGGTTCACCAAACTTAGGCGAAATTCGATCAGAAGTTTCCGTCGACTGGCTTCGGAATTCCTGAAGCAATACTCGATGTTCATTAATCCGGAAACCTCCGACGCCGACCTCTGGAGCTTGGTGCAGAAGGAGGACGAATCTCTCCGCGATTTCATGAGTAGGTTCAAACTCGTCATGGCTAGGGTTAGCGGGATTAGCGACAAAGCCGCCATCGACGCGTTAAGAAAATCGCTCTGGTATAAATCAAAATTCCGCAAGTGGATAACTCTCAAGAAACCGCGGACGATCCAGGATGCGCTCCATAAAGCCACTGACTTCATAACCATCGAAGAAGAGACTAAAATCCTGTCCGAGAAGCAGAAGCCGACGAAAACATCCGCGAAGGATAACGCGTCCGAGCAGAAGCAGAAAAAGAGGAACTCTCGTAACGACAAATTCGTCCATCACGAGGGACAGGATCTCCAAGGGGCGCATAACTACGCCATCAACTCCGGTTCGGAGCAAGGGCGAACTGCGGGTAAGACGTGGACAATAAATTCAAATTACGACGAGAATTCTTTTTGCGACCTCCACCAAACCCGCGGGCATTCCACCGTGAATTGTAAAGTTCTCAGCGCCAGACCTGCCGCTAAATTGGTCGCGGGAGAACTTTCCGAGATATCAAGTGTCAAGGATCTCATCCGCGATTCGGATCGCCTTCCGAAGAATGACAGGAACGCGCGAGCAGAAACTCCGCCTCAGGGAAACCAGTCAGGCAAAAAACGCGGACGAAGACAAGAGGAGAAGGGTAACGACGCTAACCGCCGAAAAATCAACATGATTATCGGCGAATCGCAATACTACAACGACACCGTCTCGTCTATCAAATCCTACCAACGCAAAGCCGAAACTGGCTCGAGTTGGAAGGTGCCGACGGATGACTCTCCGAAAGGAGTGATCTCATTCGACGACGCTGAAACCGACGGAATCGACCAACCTCATGCCGATCCTCTTGTCATCGACTTAGTGATAAGCGATTTAGAAGTCGCTCGGATCTTGGTCGATACTGGAAGTACCGTCAACGTGATCTTCCGCAACACGCTAGCACGCATGGGAATCGACCTCTCGGAAGTCGAGTCGATTCCAAAACCGTTGACTAGTTTCTCCGGCGAGTCATCGATGACCCTGGGATCGATCCGATTACGAAGTGACGAAAATCGTTAACTTCGCGGTAGTCGATTTCCCGGCTATCTACAACATGATTATGGGAACGCCTTGGATAAATTCCATGAAGGCGGTTCTTTCAACATATCACTTAGGCATCAAATTCCCAACACCTACGGGAGTCGCAGCAATTTGGGGATGCCAAAGACAATCGCGATCCTGCTTCTTGGCCGAACATAAGCTGAGGCAATTGGCAGTAGCAATCGTGAAACCAAAACGGGCAAAGGTCACGCCACCGCCCGCAGAAGACGATCCAAAGCAAGCAACGGCTGAGAAACCAGAAGTTTCCGCACCCATCGCTTCCACCCGGCCGGAGGAGACAATTCCAGACAAAGACATCGATCCTGCAACTGAAGCGATCGAGAAGTCTGCGACAGCCGAGTAAGCACACTCGCGCAAACAATCAGAACTACGAGATGGCTTGATTTCCGAAAGGAATACGTAGGCAGCTCGCCTAAAGACGAGTTCAGCTATCCCCCCTTCCAAAACGGGGGGGGGGGGGAGTGGGTGAGTATACGAGTATTCGTATACTCCCAAATTTTTTTTACAAAATTTCTTTTAGCATTGTATTCAAAAAATTTTCGAAATTTTTAATAAAGACAGAGTTAGAATATCTCCGCTACTATCGAAAACGCAAATCCGGAAAATCGCTTCCGCAGTAACAACTATTTAATCGTTTTTCTAAAACTTGCATATCAAATCGGAAAGAATTGGCGAGACGTCGCCTAAACTCTCAAGAAAAATATATTCCCAAGTCCGTCCGTGACTATAAGAACACGAACGCTCGGCGATTGGCCCCGTCGAGCACGCTAGCCGTCCTAAACAAACAAATCAACCTATCGGTCCGCATACATCCGACTAGGATAAAATAGCGCGCTATAAAATAAATCCAAATTTTTGGTCAGCACTTCCGGGCAACTTAGAAATTGTTCCCGGTGAGATGCTCGATTCCGACCATACGAATCGTATAAGCCGAGAACCTATCGCAGATTCAAAATCAGTATGGAGTCAGGTTAAAATCGCAACGGGCAAAACGAAAGCCGACTAGTCATCGCACAGCCCCAATCCGAAAGTAAACCTAGGTCTTGCCCTAAACCCAGCACACTGGTCGCTAACGTCTCAAGGCATGAATCGAGATCCTAAAGGCATGTCTCTTCGTCCACATCTAAACACTCGCGAAAATCGAAACATCCCGAGTTAAACAAATCGGACGATTTACACCAAAGAGTTAGATACAAGATGACAACTCGTATTCTCCCCTCTACATCTAAAACGAAACACGAATTTCATACTTAGAAAATATTTTCTTATTAGAAAGCATTCAAGTACATACCACCCAGCGGTAGGGATTCAAAGCCGCCAACGGCCAGTCCCGGAAAAACAACAACAAAATCGAAAAACAACTATCATCACACATTGAAGTCATCAAACGCGAAGTGATCGACTTCACCATCCGCATCCGAAATCTCAGTTCCAACTTCGACTAAATCCGGCGACACCACAATGGGACTCCACTTATCCCACATACGCTTCCCGGGATTGACGAACTCATTCTTCTTCTTCTCTCTCTTAGCCAGACGCGCTGTCTGCTTCGCAACCTCAACCTCATACGAATAGTCCAACTTTTGGGTAAGATGCAAACCCCCGGCTACGCCCCGGCACTCGTGGAAATCGCCATTCGCCCTTTGCGCATCTTCAAATTCCGCATAAAGAGGTACAAACTGCTCGCGGCGAGCCATGAACTCCGCAGAAACCTCTCTCTTTCCCGCTCTACGAGCACGGCGACCATAACATATGAAAGTTCTAAGCTTCGACGAGATTCCGCTTCGTACTCCTCTCTCACACGAGTAGCTTCCCTTACAGCTAAATCCTGGGCGCGAGAGAAACTGGCATCGATCTCCTCTCAGATACGAACACCCTCTGCCTCTGCCACTGCAGCCCTAGATTCGGCTCTGCGAAGCTCCGCGCTGTTCGCGCTCACCGCTTCGCTCATAACGCGAAGACCCTGTAAAACGAAAAGATCATCCTTTATAAAAAAAATGACATATATACGTAGTGACCAAAGAATAGACGAACCTTGTTGAAAAGCCTCGATGCCTTCACAAACGGCGTGTCGGCCGGGCCTCAAGATGGCGTCTCGGTCGGGTCAAATTTGGAGGCCGAAAAATCAATAAGATCTTCGATATTGATATCGCCATCGAACGCTTGACCGCGACCAATCGGAACTTCTCTGTCCTGCGGAGATCTAGATCTCTCCCTCTCCTCTGCATCATCACCCGCCTCGGTATGACTGTCGCGAGATATCCAGATAAATAATAGGCAACGGCGCGACGAACCCTTTTCGAAGAAAAGTATCCCCAATGAAGCAGGCCGCCATGAAGAAGATTCATGGCCTCAGGGAAATCCTCGAGCATCGGCCTGTGGAGGTTAGGCACTGCGAAACAAGCAAAAAAAAAAAAGTTAAAACCTATATGAAAGGCTTCGTAGCATGAAAAATAACCCGGGGGGCGGATTCTCGACATCCTGGCCTGGGACGGGAAAGCAAAACTGAACCGACTAAAGAATTTCACAGAGATTCCTCATATCTCTGAGGGAACTGGCAGTGCTCGCACTAGGACCAGCTGCCCTCCTCCGAGGTTTATCCTTCTTCGGAACCCAAAAACTCGAAGGCAGCACCTTCGCGGCCTTCAAGGCTAAACAATATTCCGAAAACTTCTCCTTGGTCGAGAAAGAACGTTGAAAGATCGAGCTGGGAAGAGGACAATCGCCCGAAGTATCAAGGATGCTCGGATCGAAGATAGATGCATGAGCATGATCTGAAACTCTCGACTCGGAAGGCTTATCGGACGAGAAGGGATCCAAAGGAAGAAGTAGAGAAAGAACTTCTTGAGACTTAGACAAGTTATGGAAAATGAGTGAATAACTTAAGAGACTCATTCCATATACTTATAGGGAAGAATTTTACTATTCACCCTTGGACTTTTGGCCATTAAAGTTCCGCCTAATTCTACCAAACTCGCCAAACAAGCTCAATCCACTCGCAAGAACCCCACGATTCTTACGAGCTGGGGGGCTAACTGTTGGGGTCAAAATCGGTACGACGGAATCAATAGCCAAAATTCCTCGCAAAAATATAAAAGGAATAGTTTTATGAAACCCAGGAATTCGTTTTATAAAACGAGAAGCCATTTTATAAAACTCGAAAATCGTTTTATAAAACTCGAAGACCGTTTTATAAAACTCGAGAAGCCGTTTTATAAAACTCGAAGATCGTTTTAGAAAACACGAGAAGCTATTTTATAAAACTCGAAGATCGTTTTATAAAACACGAGAAGCCGTTTTATAAAACTCGAAGATCGCTTTATAAAACACGAGAACCCGTTTTATAAAACTCGAAGATCGTTTTATAAAACACGAGAAGCCATTTTATAAAACTCGAAGATCGTTTTATAAAACACGAGAACCCGTTTTATAAAACTCGAAGATCGTTTTATAAAACTCGAGAAGCCGTTTTCATAAAACTCGAAGATCGTTTTATAAAACTCGAGAAGCCGTTTTATAAAACTCAAAGATCGTTTTATAAAACTCGAGAAGCCGTTTTATAAAACTCGAAGATCGTTTTATAAAACTCGAGAAAGCCGTTTTATAAAACTCGAGAAGCCGTTTTATAAAACTCGAAGATCGTTTTATAAAACTCGAGAATCTGTTTTATAAAACTCGAAGATCGTTTTATCAAACTCGAGGAAGCCGTTTTATAAAACTCGAAGATCGTTTTATAAAACTCGAAGGCCGTTTTATAAAACTCGAAGATCGTTTTATAAAACTCGAGAAGCCGTTTTATAAAACTCGAAGATCGTTTTATAAAACTCTAGAAAGCCGTTTTATAAAACTCGAAGTTCGTTTTATAAAACTCGAAGATCGTTTTATAAAACTCGAAAAGCTGTTTTACAAAACTATAGAAATCGTTTAACAAAACCGCGAAAGACCGAAACAGCCATGAAGCGCGAACTAGTCACAACTAGTTCGCCTGCTGGCGAACTAAGCCAAGCTGGCTTAGTTCCCCAGCAGGCGAACTAGACGGTCCCGGACTAGTTCGCCTGCTGGCGAATTAAGCCAGCTTGGCTTAGTTCGCCAGCAGGCGAACTAGAAGCTTCCAATTAGTTCGCCTGCTGGCGAACTAAGAACCCCTCGGCTAGTTCGCCTGCTGGCGAACTAAGCCAGCCCGGCTTAGTTCGCCAGCAGGCGAACTAGAGACCTCCCGGATCTCCCGCGGCCCCGATTCGAACCTTACGTCCTTCGACACGGTTACATTCTGAACCACGGCCGAAATGTCTCTCGTTTCGTCTCGATCCGACTTATCGTTTGAATTCTAGGATAAAAACCGTAAAACTCCATTTTCCCGATCATCGCCTAAACTATACGATTTATCTGATATTTTTCGTTAAGATCATAAAAACGCGTTTTTAATAAAAAAACGTCGAGAAAATCGTAAAAAAACGGCATCGGATCCGGAAACGGTCTCAATAAAGTCGTAAAAGGGTTTTTATCGTAAAACGGCCCGAAAGGTCCTAAAACACGATAAAAACCCATCTCGCGATATTAACGAAATCAAACCCGAAGATACGATAACTTTTGATGGTTTACTCGCAGACGGAAGATAAAAGGAAAGTTTGAAGATAAATAGAAGATTTCCGCGGAAGAAAAGGAAGGATCGACAGATATGGAAAGTTCCCGATATATTCGGATTCGGGTGAAATGGAAAGATCAAAACCACCTAAAAAGGAGTATATAAGGAGGAGGCATAGGGCAGAAGCTGGGACACGATTTTCAGAGCTCTCAACACCAAAATTAGCATTTAGGAATATTTCCGTTTTCTGTTAGCAAGCTGCGTCTCAATTAGGGTTTTTTCGTTCTTAAGCTTTTCGGCTACTCTTTTTGTACCAGTTCTACGCAGATTCGGAATAAGAACCTCTTTGCTCTTAATTTCGTTTATACACTTTTAAATTCTAAGTTTATCGTTTTGTTAATCTTAGTTGTGCGGTTCTGCAGATAGCCGGTTCCTCTGAAAAACTTAGGGTTTTCCCGAAGTTTCCTTTTTTACGATTTATTGACAGTAGGTGGATTTCGGTTCCCACAAGCTCGCCGGCCGGTGAACTGTCCGGGAAGCTTCTAGTTCGCCCAACGGCGAACTAGCCGGGACGAGGCTAGTTCGGCGTTGGGCGAACTATTCGGGACGAGGCTAGTTCGCCCAACGGCGAACTAAGCCGGCTTGGCTTAGTTCGCCGTTGGGCCAACTAGCCGGGACGGGGCTAGTTCTCCCAACGGCAAAGTAAGCCAGGCTTGGCTTAATTCGCCGTTGGGCAAACTAGCCGGGACGAGGCTAGTTCGCGTTTTACGGCGGTTTCGGTTTTTTCGCGGTTTTGTAAAACGGTTCTTCGAGTTTTATAAAACGATTCTTCGAGTTTTTATAAAACGATTCCCGAGTTTTATAAAACGCTTCTCGAGTTTTATAAAACGATTCTGCGAGATTTATAAAATGATTCTCAAGTTTTATAAAACGATTCTCAAGTTTTATAAAACGATTCTTGAGTTTTATTAAACGATTCTTCGAGTTTTATAAAACGATTCTCGAGTTTTATAAAAAGATTCCTCGAGTTTTATAAAACGATTCTTTGAGTTTTATAAAACAATTCCTCGAGTTTTATAAAACGGTTCTTTGAGTTTTATAAAACGATTTCTTTTATATTTCTGCGGGGAGTTTTGGCCGTTGATTCCGTCATATCGATTTTGACCCCAACAGTTAGCCCCCCAGCTCGTAAGAATCGTTGTGTTCTTGCGAGCGGATCGAGCTTCTTTGGCGAGTTTGGTAGAATTAGGCGGAATTTTAATGGCCAAAATTACAAAGGTGAATATTAAAGTTTTTCTTATAATTATAAGGAGTGAGTTTTTCCACGATTGAGATTTTCCACGATTGAGATAGAGTTTTCGGAATACTATTCAGCTTTGAAGGCCGCCGCGGTGCCGCCTACGGGTTTTCGGGTTCCGGAGAAGGATAGACTTCGGAAGAAAACGATCAGTCCCAGTGCGAGTACTATCGACTCTCTCGGAGATTTGAGGAATCTCCGTGCGATCCCTTAGTTGGTCCAGTTTTACCTCCCCGTCCAAGGTCAGGATGTCGAGAATCCGCCTCGAGGTTATTTTTCGTGCTACGAAACCTTTCTGTTGAACTGTCAGCTGTGGTTCCCTATTCCTCGAGCCATTGTCGAGTTCTTAGATAGGTTTGGTGTACCGTTCAGCCAGCTACGTCCTAGTGGATTGCAGCACCTTGTTGGAATCTTGATACTAGGCTACGAACGCGGAATGTCCCTTGACGCGGACTATCTTTCGGCTATGTTGACATTCAAAGGAAGAGGGGGGGGCTTTTACCTGGCCCCTCGGCGAGATATGACGGTTGTTGGCGGGCTCACCTCGAATGATCACGATTGGACCGATCGATTCTTTTATGTCAAAATTGATAGTGCATCAGTGGAGGAGAGTTGTATTCCTTTGTTCAGGACCGCGTGGGTGACAACAGGTATTCTATTGACGAGATCTTCATATCCGTATATATGTACAGATTTTAACCTTTTCGTGCGTTTCGCAGTGCCTACCCTTCGCAAGCCGATGCTTGAGGATTTTCCGGAGGTCATGAACCTTTTTCGCGGCGGCCCACTTCATTGGGGATACTTTTCTCCGAAAAGGTTCCGTCGCGCCGTTGCCTATTATCCATCCCGTTTTTCTCGGGACAGTTATACTGAGGTCGAGGCGGATGATGGTGCGGAGAAGAGGGAAAGATCCTGATCTCCGCAGGACAGAGAAATTCCGATCGGTCGTTGTTGAGCGTTTGACGATGGTATCAATAACGAAGATCTTATTGATTTTTCAGCCTCCGAATTCGATCCGACAGAGATGTCGTCCCGAGAACCGGCTGATACACCACTTGCGAAGGCATCGAGGCTTTTTAACAAGGTTTGTCTATTTTGCTTTATCTTGGTCGCCTCTTTCGTTTTTATAAAGGATGATTTTTCCCGTTTTGCAGGGTCTTCGCTTTATGACCAAAGCGGTGAACGCGAATAGTGCGGAACTTCGCAAGGCCGAGTCTAGGGCTGCAGCGGCGGAGGCGGAGGCTGCTTGTCTCAAAGAGGAGATCGATGCCATTTTCTCTCGCGCCCAGGATTTAGCCATAAGGGAGGCCGCTGTGGGAACCGAAATCCACCTACTGTCAATAAATCGTAAAAAAGGAAACTACGGGAAAACCCTAAGTTTCCAGAGGAACCGACTATCTGCAGAGCCGCACAACGAAGATTAAGAAAACGATAAACTTAGAATTTTTAAAAGAATAATCGAAACTGAGAGCAAAGAGGTTCTTATTCCGAATCTGCGTAGAACTGGTACAAAAAGAGTAGCCGAAAAGCTTAAGAACAAAAAACCCTAGTTGATACGTAGCTCGCTAACAGAAAACGGAAATATTCTTAAATGGTAATTTTGGTGGTGAGAGCTCTGAAATTCGTGTCCCTTGCTTCTGCCCTAGACCTCTTATTTATATACTCCTCGCAATGGCCATTCGGTCTTTCCATTTCGCCCAGATTTGACTATATCGGGAATTTTCCATTATTCTCGATCCTTCCTTTTCTTCCGCGGAAATCTTCTATTTTTCTTCAAACCATCCTTTTATCTTCAAACTTGACATTTATTTTCCTTCTGCGAGTAAACCGTCAAAACGTTGTCGTATCTTCGGGTTAGATTCCGTTAAGATCGCAAGATGGGTTTTTATCGCGTTTTAAGACCTTCCGGGCCGTTCTGCGATAAATCCGTTTTCCGACTTTGTACGGGATTGTTTCCTGATCTGATGCCGTTTCTAGTAAATTCCTCGAGCTAATCGTAAGGTTTTACGATTTACTCGACGTTTTTATAATTAAAAACGCGCTTTTTACGATTTACTCGACTTTTTTATTAAAAACGCGTTTTTTATGATTTTAACGAGAAATCTCGAATAAATCGTATAGTTTAGGCAATGTTCGGGTTTTTTTTAACCGTTGCCGTTTTATACGATTTCCTCGAGTTCTTTGTCGAGAAAGCGAAGTTTTACGGTTTTTATCGTAAAACTCGAACGATAGGTCGGATCGAGATGGAACGGAAGACGTTTCAGCCGTGGTTCAGAACGCGACCGTGTCGAAAGACGTAAGTTTCGAATTGGGGATGCGGGAGATCGAGGCTCGGAACGTCCAGGAAGTCTCTAGTTCGTCCAACGGCGAACTAAGCGGAGCTGGCTTAGTTCGCCCACCGGCGAACTAGTCGGTACGGGACTAGTTCGCCCACTAGCTTGGCTTAGTTCGCCAGTGGGCGAACTAGTCATGGGCCTCCTAGTTCACCCATCGTTGAACTAAGCCAAGCGGTGGGCGAACTAGTTACGACTAGTTCGCGTTTTACGGCTGTTTCGGTTTTTTGCGGTTTCGTAAAACGATTCTCGAGTTTTATAAAACGATCTTCGAGTTTATAAAACGATCTTCGAGTTTTATAAAACGATTCTCGAGTTTTATAAAATGATTCTCGAGTTTATAAAACGATCTTCGAGTTTTATAAAACGATTCTCGAGTTTTATAAAATGATTCTCGAGTTTATAAAACAATCTTCGAGTTTTATAAAACGATCTTCGAGCTTTATAAAACGATCTTCGAGTTTTATAAAACGATCTTCGAGTTTAATAAAACGATCTTCGAGTTTTATAAAACGATCTTCGAGTTTTATAAAACGATCTTCGAGTTTTATAAAACGATCTTCGAGTTTTATAAAACGATCTTCGAGTTTTATAAAACGATCTTCGAGTTTTATAAAACGATCTTCGAGTTTTATAAAACGATTCTTCGAGTTTTATAAAACGGCTTCTCGAGTTTTATAAAACGATCTTCGAGTTTTATAAAACGATTCTTCGGGTTTTACAAAACGATTCTCCGAGTTTTATAAAACGGCTTCTCGAATTTTATAAAACGATCTTTGAGTTTTATAAAACGGCTTTCTCGAGTTTTATAAAACGATTCTCGAGTTTTATAAAACGATCTTCGGATTTTTATAAAACTACTTCTCGAGTTTTATAAAACGGTCTGCGAGTTTTATAAATGACTTTGAGTTTTATAAAACAACTCCTCGTGTTTTATAAAACTATTCCTTTTGTATTTTTTCGGGGAGTTTTGGCTATTGATTCCGTCGTACCGATTTTGACCCCAACAGTTAGCCCCCCAGCTCGTAAGAATCGTGAGGTTCTTGCGAGTGGATTGAGCTCGTTTGGCGAGTTTGGTAGAATTAGGCGGAACTTTAATGGCCAAAAGTCCAAGGGTGAATAGTAAAATTCTTCCCTATAAGTATATGGAGTGAGTTTTTCAAGTTTTTCACTCACTCTTCCATGACTTGCCTAAGCTTTAGGAAGTCTTCTCTCTACTTTTTCCTTTGGATCCTTTTTCTTTCGAGTATCCAATATGTCTTCCGGACGGAAAGTTTCAGATTATGCTCATGCATCAATCTTTGATCCGAGCGACCTTGATGTTTCCAGCGGCTATCCTCTTCCCAAGCCGGTCTTTCAACGTTTCTTTACGACCAAGGAAGAGTTTGCAGACTACTATTTAGCCATGAGCGCCGCGGAGGTGCCGCCTTCGAATTTCTGGGTTCCGAAGAAAGATAAACCTCGGAAGAAAACAGTTGGCATGAGTACGAGCACTGTTGGTTTTCTCAGATATTTGAGAAATATCTATGCGATCCCTGAGTCGGTTTAGTTTCGCATCCTTGTCCAGGGTCAGGGTGCCGAGGATCCGCCTCCGGGTTATTTTACGTGCTACGAAGCCTTTCTGTTGACCTGCTAGCTATGGTTCCCTATTCCTCGAGCCATTTGTGAATTCTTGGATAGGTTTGGAGTACCATTTGGAAGACTACGCCCTATGTTGGGGTCAAAATCGGTACGACGGAATCAACGGCCGAAACTCCCCGCAGAAATATAAAAGGAATCGTTTTGTAAAACCCGAAGAATCGTTTTATAAAACTCGAGGATCGTTTTATAAAACTCGAGGACCGTTTTATAAAACTCGAGAATCGTTTTATAAAACCCGAGGATCGTTTTATAAAACTCAAAGAATCGTTTTATAGAACTCGAGAATCGTTTTATAAAACTCGAAAAATCGTTTTATAAAACTCGAGGATCGTTTTATAAAACTCGAGGACCGTTTTATAAAACTCAAGAATCGTTTTATAAAACCCGAGGATCGTTTTATAAAACTGAATCATTTTATAAAACTCGAGGATCGTTTTATAAAACTCGAGAATTGTTTTATAAAACTCAAAGAATCGTTTTATAGAACTCGAGAATCGTTTTATAAAACTCGAAGAATTGTTTTATAAAACTCGAGAATCGTTTTATAAAACTCAAGGATCGTTTTATAAAACTCGAGAAGCCGTTTTATAAAACTCGAAGATCTTTTTATAAAACTCGAGAAGCCGTTTTATAAAACTCGAAGATCGTTTTATAAAACTCGAGAAGCCATTTTATAAAACTCGAAGATCGTTTTATAAAACTCGAGAAGCCATTTTATAAAACTCGAATATCGTTTTATAAAACTCGAGGATCGTTTTATAAAACTCGAGAAGCCGTTTTATAAAACTCGAAGATCTTTTTATAAAACTGGAGAATCCGTTTTGTAAAACTCGAAGATCGTTTTATAAAACTCGAGAATCGTTTTATAAAACTCGAAGATCGTGTTATAAAACTCGAGAAGCTGTTTTATAAAACTCGAAGATCGTTTTATAAAACTCGAGAAGCCGTTTTATAAAACTCGAAAATCGTTTTAAAAAACTCGAAGAATCGTTTTACGAAACCGCAAAAAAAAACCGAAACAGCCGTAAAACGCAAACTAGTCAAGACTAGTTCGCCGATGGGCAAACTAGGAGACACTCGACTAGTTCGCCCATTGGCCCCACCGGAGAACTAAGCCAGCCCGGCTTAGTTCGCCGGTGGGCGAACTAGTCCATCCCGACTAGTTCGCCCACCGGTGAACTAAGCCAGCTCGGCTTAGTTCGCCGGTGGGCGAACTAGTCCCGTCCCGGCTAGATCGCCATTGGGAGAACTAAGGGTGCTGACTTTGCTTCACTGGTTCTTTTCGCCTAGTTTGCCATATGGCGACCTAGCCAAGCTGAAGTAGCTCGCCGTACGTCGAGCCGACCATCCCGAGCCTCGATCTCCCACATCCTTGATTCAAGGCATACGTCCTTTGACACGATCGTATTCCGAATCAGGGTCGAAATGTCTCCCGTTTCGTCTCGATCCGTCCTATCGTTCGAGTTTTACGATAAAAACCGTAAAACACCGTTTTCCCGAAAAGAACTCGAAAAAATCGTATAAAACGGTAACGGTTAATCAAAACACCGAACATCGCCTAAACTATACGATTTATCCGAGATTCTTCGTTAAGATTATAAAAAACGCGTTTTTTAATAAAAAAACGTCGAGAGAATCGTAAAAAAAAAGGCATCGGATCATGAAACGGTCTCATTAAAGTCGTAAAACGGTTTTTATCGTAAAACGGCCCGAAAGGTCCTAAAACACGATAAAAACCCATCTCGCGAAGTTAACGAAATCAAACCCGAAGATACGATAACGTTTTGACGGTCTACTCGCAGACGGAAGATAAAAGGCAAGTTTGAAGATAAATAGAAGATTTCCGCAGAAGAAAAGGAAGGATCGACAGATATGGAAAGTTCCCGAAATATTCGGTTTCGAGAAAAATGGAAAGACTAAAACTGCCTAAGGAGGAGTATATAAGGAGGAGGCATAGGGCAGAAGCTGGGACACGAGTTTTCAGAGCTCTCACCACCAAAATTAGCATTTAGGAAGTTTTCCGTTTTCATTATCGAGCTGCGTCTCAACTAGGGTTTTAGTCTTAGATTGTTAGAACTAGGAATCTCGCCGACGGCTCACGCAGCTAAGGCAACTCTCGTTGTAACCGTTCTTACGCGAATTCGGAATAACAATCCTTCTTGCGCTCAATCTCGTTTTTCTTTTTATATCTTTTAATTTATTCATATTAATCGCGTTCTTGGTTACTAGTCGTTGGCTTTCGCAGAGATCCGGTTCCTCTGGAAAATTAGGGTTTTCCTAAGTTTCCTTATTTAACGGAAATCGACGGGTCCAACAGTTTGCGCTAGAAGGAGGGGGGGGTCGGATTACTCTTACTCATAGCTGCAAAACACTTGACCAAAATGATGTCTGGATGTATGAAAGACAAAGTCGCAACTCGCAAAAAGACGCTGGTAAAAAATTTCCAGCAGCGACTGCTCCTACAGCCAACGCTCGTGCAAACGCTGTAGTACTCAACAAAATCGAAAACCTAATCGCGACTCTTCGCCACGGAAAGAGTAACAAAACAAGCTCATGATTTCTATCTCAGATCACTAAGGGAACGATAAAATCTATCAAACCCCATAGTGTTTTTCTTGTTTCCGAGTTGGACAAATCTCACGGGTTAAGCAAAAGACGTTTTCCGAGAACTGTTCGGAAAAATAAAATTTTACTCTCCCAGAAACCGCGGAACAAACCGTAACTTACTCGCGAAATAAATCCTAGGATACTCGTGGAAAACCCTAGGCTGTTCGCGGAAAAATCACTAGGTGACTCGCGGAAAAACCGTAGGTTATTCGCGGCAAAATCCTAGGTTGTTCGCGGAAAATCCCTAGGTTACTCGCGGAGAAAGCCTTAGGTGACTCGCGGAAAAACCGTAGGTTATTCGCGACAAAACCCTAGGTTGTTCGTGGAAAAGCCCTAGGTTACTCGCGGAGAAAGCCCTAGGTTACTCGCGGAAAAAACCTAGGTTATTCGCGACAAAACCCTAGGTTGCTCGCGGAAGAACCTTAGGATACTCGCAGAATCGGGCAATACTATCCAGCCGAAAAGACGGTGAGTTGGCCAAGCAACCTAGCTTGCCATCTTGGCGAGCTGACCGGCTTTCCACCTCGTCCCAAAGGCACTGACTTTTTCCCGAAGGTCCGCACAATCCAACTCATAGCTATGGTGAGCCGGACCATACTCTAAACAATAATCGCACTGCTTTTCGTTTCGTCTCAATCAAAGTTTTCGTTGAGGTTTTACAACGAACACAAGATAGCTTGATGAATCGGGACCGTGCTCGCAGACTCACCATTAGGCAAGTTTGACAAGCTCGATGGATCGAAACATCTCCATCTCGAATCTTGATCGAGACGCTTATCGTTTCGTCTCAATCGGACTCTCCGTTGAGATTCTACGACGAAAACAAGTCAACTCGACGAATCGAGATCACCCGCGCCAAGCGTCTTAGCTCGCCGAACGTAGAGCTAGCTAGCTCGCCATACAGCGAGCTGACCCAAGCGCCTGGCTCGCCCAAGAGACGCTGACTTCGCCCCAAGGGTTCTTACAATCCAGATCGCCACACGACGAGCTGAAAGGGTTCGCCCGACTTGCCTTACGTCGAGCTGAACCAATCCCCGAGTTCTCTCGAAGTCTTGATAGCGCTGATTCTCGTTTTGTCTGAACCGGAATTTCCATCGGGATTTTACGATAAAACCGCAAAGACCTGTTTCTTCGTATCAGTTCGAATCAATCGTCTAAAACGGCAACGGTTGAATTAACCCCAAATTTGCCTAAACTATACGAGAAATCTGAACTCTCTAAACCTAATCCGATTTTACGAAACTCTGCCACGCTAAGTCGAAAACATCCAATCATAAACACGTGATTGATTTTTTCGATATACAAAGCGCACCTAGTCGGTCAAATAAAACCAGCAGTACGAAGGAACAAGAACACGAGCTCTGATGGTTAAGTCTTCTCCCCGCTCCGATACTCTCGCTGGTAATTCGTCGAAGACCGGTAGGTCAAAAGATGAAGAACGAAGAATAGACGACCCCCAATCATCGATGAAGCTAAGGTATGTCCGATTCAAAAAATTTATTAGACTTCTAATTTCTCGTAGGTAAGAAACGAAAACGTCTTGAAAATTGCCAAGAAACCTAGAGAACTTAGAATTTAGAAGATAGTCTAGCATGCTAAGTCGTAAGCAATTTTTTGTCTATCTCGATTCGTTGTTCTCTAACCATTCAGGCATAACTCGCAAACCGATCCAATCTCTCGTAAAACCGAGAAGCGATCGCCACGCATTCAAACGTACTCATTTCCTAAAAGAAAGAAGGAGCTAGAGACGCTAACGTCGTCTTAAAACCGACTCGCTCCTAGAAGTTTTCGTAAATCAGACATACTCCAAGTCATCTCCAATCCACCATGGTCTTTAATCGACCCGGATTGTCGATCATCCAAATCCTTCAAACGAAACTCGTCTTTCTTCTTTTGCCAAACATTTTTCCTCGCATCAAGAAAACGCTTTTTAAAATAAGGGGAAAAATATTCGGACGATGCAATGCCTCGTCGAAATCATCCCAAAAGCAAACGACAATCTAAAAACTGTCTAAGTGCTAAAGACTGATCCAAACTGTCTGGGAAATAATCTCGAGGAATATACGGCATCTCTCGTCGCAATCATGCGGTTAGAAAATCTCTGCGAAACTTCAGAGCGAAACTCGATTATTTGCCGAAGTCATAAAGATCTTCTCAAACTTGATAAAACAAGTATAAGAGTCGAAATGTTTAGGCATCAAAGCATTGATCTCATTTTCCGTCAAACCAAGTGAGTCACGGAATAATTTCAAGAACATTTGCGGCGAAAGAAAGATCGAGAACACAAAGCAGCAATAGAAAACACGTCCTCCCTTCTCGCTGACTGATCCTATTGCTGATCATGTGATTCATTCCGCCCGAGAAACCCGCTAAAACGTTTTGCGACTAGATCTCGGTGAAATAACTTGGTAAAACTCCACGAGTGACTCCGAAAAAACTATCACCGAAGAATCAAAAACTAAGTGGAAAGGTTTCTCGAAAAATCTGCGGAAACAT
Source organism: Eruca vesicaria subsp. sativa (assembly GCA_932364175.1). Taxonomy (NCBI): domain Eukaryota; kingdom Viridiplantae; phylum Streptophyta; class Magnoliopsida; order Brassicales; family Brassicaceae; genus Eruca; species Eruca vesicaria. The sequence goes on along the minus strand of CAKOAT010670709.1, from coordinate 259,666 downwards.
TGTTAACCCAATGCGTCGCGTCGATTTACTGGGCAGCCAATCTAAACTTTGTTAACTAAATTCATCGCCCGTTGTTTACGCGAGAAATCCTTCGTATAGTCAGGATCATGTCATAACGAAGTAACTCTCGAAAGTAAACGTAACAGGTTTTGCGAAAAGTACTTTCCTTATAGCAAAAACCAAGCTATACAATCCGGCACTGGGCGGCCAATCTAAAATTTGCCTCCTCGCGACACGATCTGAAAGATCTCACTCTTTAGCCCATCGGTTCACGAGCATCCGCTCTCATTCCTCCCATTTACATCCGAGAATGAGACCGCCCCGCAAACGACTCCGCACGGGCTCTGCATCGAGCTTCTTAGGATCTGTCTACCTCGAGTAAAAAATAAACAACTTCCATACAAAGGAAAGTTTATACGAAACTTTCATCGTATAAATCAAACCTACAACGAAAAAATGTTTTCTATAAACACGGGCACACTTGGCGTATCAAGCTTGACAAACGCTACTCGGCTATTGTCCGATCGCGCTTCACTTCAATGCCAGGTTTACAAACCGACTCGACCTTTTCGATAGCACGAAAGTGTCGCGGTCTAATCCTCTACCAAATACGACCTTGGATGTGCGGCTGAACACAACCTTCACGCCAAGCCAATACATTCAACGGATAATGCAAACTTGTCGAAAATCAGCTAAGTTATGTATTCTCCCGATTCATTCTATTCCCGAAGCAAGTTGCCTACAAAATCCGATGTATAAGAAAACACTCGTACCAGAGCTCCTAAAGCCGTACGAATCTCGGAAGGTCAACACTTGACAAAGCACCGTAACGAAAAACGCTTCGTTCGGGGAAACAACATACACGAACTCTCGGTCCTAATTGCTCTAGCACAAATCATAAAACTACCTAACATCCAAACAGGAATTTAAGTTTTAATTGCGAATATCCGCAAACGAACCAAAGTATTCATGCAAAGCAGGGTTAAGACAAAACCCTCGCAACACCGCGCAAAATCTTCGAGCCCGCAAATGCGGCATATAAAATAAAAACCAACTTTCGGCACTGCGAGACGTCGCAGACGCCCGGAGATTAGTTTTTCGACGTAAATACCTTCCTCGATAAAGTCATTTTCTTGGAAGACCTAACAGTCCGTCCGCGACTATAAAATTACGCAAAACTTCTTAACGTACGTATCCTTCGCGAAGGCCAAAACAACGTAAACATTTATCGCCTAAAAAGTTTGTTGCTGATCACAACAAACTCGCAACAGTCCTAAACAAACTTAAGTTATCTCGCAGAGAT
>CAKOAT010670709.1:225523-243774 GCA_932364175.1 Eruca vesicaria subsp. sativa | reverse complement strand
ATCGGATAGCCGAGATGAGGAGTATATAAAGAGGAGGTCTAGGGAAGAAGCAGACACACGAAATCAGACCTAGAAGAGACGGCTGCTAGCTTAGATTTTAGGACTTAGCGTTTAGACTAGCACTTCAGATCCTTAGAACGTTTTCACGTCTAAGTTCTTCAATTCTACTTGTAACAGTTGTCGATTCTTATTCAATAAATGCTTTCTTACGATTTCTTACCTCTTTATTCTTGTTGTTCATCCATATTCCTTTAAACTCGTTTGTTTTAGTGATTTCCGCAGAGATCCAGGACCTCGGGAAAATTAGGGTTTCGCTCTAAGTTTCCATATTTGACGGAAAATCGACAGTGTGGATTTCGGTTCCCACACTTGACATTTATTTTCCTTTTGCGAGTAAACCGTCAAAACGTTATCGTATCTTTGGGTTAGATTCCGTTAAGATCGCAAGATGGATTTTTATCGCGTTTTAAGACCTTCCGGGCCGTTCTGCGATAAATCCGTTTTCCGACTTTGTACGGGATCGTTTCCTGATCTGATGCCATTTTTAGTAAATTCCGCGAGCTAATCGTAAGGTTTTACGATTTACTCGACGTTTTTATTATTAAAAATGTGCTTTTTACGATTTACACGACTTTTTATTAAAAGCGCGTTTTTTACGATTTTAACGAGAAATCTCGAATAAATCGTATAGTTTAGGCAATGTTCGGTGTTTTGTTTAACCGTTGCCGTTTTATACGATTTCCTCGTGTTCTTTGTCGAGAAAGCGAAGTTTTACGGTTTTTATCGTAAAACTCGAACGATAGGTCGGATTGAGATGGAACGGGAGACGTTTCGGCCGTGGTTCAGAACGCGACCATGTCGAAAGACGTAAGTTTCGAATCGGGGATGCGGGAAATCGAGGCTCGGGACGTCCAGGAAGTCTCTAGTTCGTCTAACGGCGAACTAAGCCGAGCTGGCTTAGTTCACCGGTGGGCGAACTAGTCGGTACGGGACTAGCTCGCCCACCAGAGAGATTCATCCTCCTTTTGCGCCAAGCTCCAGAGGTTGGCGTCGGAGGTTTCCGGGTTATTGAACATCGAGTATTGCTTCAGGAATTCCGAAGCGAGTTGGCGGAAACTTCCGATCGAATTTCGCCTAAGTTTGGCGAACCATTGCTCCTTCTATTTTTTCAACGAAAAGACGGCAGTAGCCTGCATCTTTTCGTGATCCTTAAGTTTGTCTCGTCCCATGGTGATCTGGAAGGCCTGTAGGTGAGCTTTGGGATCAGACGTCCCGTCATAAGTCGGCACCTTAAGTTTCCCGGGATCGGGCAGCTTGACCTCGGTGATGCGAGCCGTGAAGGGCGTTTTCCGAGACTCATACAGTAGCCGATCAATTTCGGGTGCGGCGCTGGTAGAGTGATGAATCTGAGATTTCACCGCTTTTACCTCTGCGGCCGTTTTAGTGATGTATTCGCGGAGATCGCAAATCTCGGTCAAATTGCCAGCAGTTTTCCGACCTCGTCGGGGTTTTCTGCGAATAACCGGAGATCGCTCCTCGGAAGTTTTTGTGTAGCGCGCAAAGTCGAGTTCCTCCTCGTCTCCAGTGAGAGAACGCTTGGGAGAAGACTCCGGCGGAGAACTGCAGGTTTTTCTTCTCCTGGGATGGATGTCAGCGTCTTCGTCTGATGAATCGGCTTGGTCGCTTGTTTCCAGGTTGACCCTTTCGATGTCGTCGCCCTCGGTCTCCTGTTCGTGAGTTGGAGGTTTTTCCGATTCGTTTAGCGTCGTGTCAGGGTTTTCTTTTCCGGAATCCTTTTCCGGTAAGTTACCCTGCTCGGTCCTGGGGCGATCCGTAGGAGCGCCGAAATCGAGCCTCCTTCCGCGGATCTTGGTAGTTCCGCGGGGGCAAATTTCTCTGGTTGTTGCAGTTAGGGTCTCGACCCGTTTCGCGAGCGAACCGATGAGCTTTTCCTGCTCTTCTGATTTTTTGTTAAACTCGGAAAGCATCTTTTTGATGGTCTCGGCGTTGGCGTTTGTAGCGTTGGCCGCGGATGCATCTTGTGGTGGCGATGTTCTGTCTTTATTAAAAAAGTTTCGAGAAATTTTCGATTACAAAGCGAAAGTTTTAAAAATTTGGGAGTATACGAATACTCGTATACTCACCCACTCCCCCCCCCCATTTTGGAAGGGGGGATAGCTGAACTCGTCTTTAGGAAAGCTGCCAACATATTCCTTTCGGAAATCAATCCATCTCATAGTTCTGATTGTTTGTGCGAGTATGCTTACTCGGCTGTTGCAGACTTTTCGATCACTTCAGCTGTTGGTTCGATGTCTTTGTCCGGGCTTTTCTCCTCCGGCTGGGTAGAAGCGATGGGTGCAGAAACTTGCTGTTTCTCAACCGTTGCTTTCTTTGGGTCATCTTCCACGGGCGGTGGCGTAACCTTTGCCCATTTCGGTTTCACGATTGCGACCCCCAGTTGCCGCAGCTTGTGTTCGGCCAGGAAGCAGGATCGTGATTGTCTTTGGCATCCCCAAATTTCTGTGATTCCCATAGGAGTCGGGAATTTGATGCCTAAGTGATACGTCGATAGAACCGCCTTCATGGAATTTATCCAAGGCGTGCCCATGATCACATTGTAGATGGCCGGGAAATCGACTACCGCGAAGTTGACGATTTTCGTCACTTCTTTAGCCGCCACCGGTAGCCGGATTGATCCCAAGGTCATTGATGTCTAGCCGGAAAAGCTGGTCAACGGTTTTGGAATAGGTTCCACATCCGAGAGTTTTATTCCCATACATGCTAGCGTGTTGCGGAAGATCACGTTGACGGTACTTCCGATATCGACCAGGATTCGAGCAACTTCCAAATCGCTTATCACTAAGTCGATGACAAGGGGATCGGCGTGAGGTTGGTTGATTCCGCCGGTTTCAGCGTCGTCGAATGAGATTACCCCTTTCGGAATGTCATCCGACGGCACCTTCCAACTCGAGCCGGTTTTGGCTTTGCGTTGGTAGGATTTGATAGACGAGACGGTGTCGTCGTAATATTGCGATTCACCGATAATCATGTTGATTTTTCGGCAGTTAGCGTCGTTACCCTTCTCGTCTTGCCTTCGTCCGCGTTTTTCGCCCGACTGGTTCCCCTGAGGCGGAGTTACTGTTCGCGAGTTCCTGTCTTTTTTCGGGAGGCGGTCTGCGTCGCGGATGAGATCCTTGACGCTGGATATCTCAGAGAGTTCTCCCGCGATCAGTTTTGCAGAAGCCTGGCGCCGAGAACTTTGCAGTTCATGGTAGAGTGTCCACGGGTTTGGTCGAGGTCGCAGAAAGTATTCTCATCGTAATTCGAATTTCTCGTCCACGTGTTACCCGTAGTTCGTCCTTTCTCTGATCCGGAATTAATGGCGTAGTTATGCACCCCTTGCAGATCCTGTCCCTCGTGATGGATGAACTTGTCGTTACGAGAATTCTTCTTTTTCTGCCTCTGCTCGGACACGTTATCCTTTGCGGACGTTTTCGTCGGCTTATGCTTTTCAGACAGGATTTTAGTCTCCTCCTCGATAGTTATGTAATCAGTAGCCTTATGGAGCGCGTGCCGGATCGTCCGCGGTTTCTCGAGAGTTATCCATTTTTCGGAATTTCTATTTGAACCAAAGCGATTTCCTTAACGCGTCGATGGCGGCTTTGTCGCTGATTCCGCTAACCCTAGCCATGACGAGTTTGAACCTACTCATGAAATCGCGGAGAGATTCGTCCTCCTTTTGCGACAAGCTCCAGAGATCAGCGTCGGATGTTTCCGGGTTAATGAACATCGAGTATTGCTTCAGGAATTCCGAAGCGAGTTGGCGGAAACTTACGTTCGAATTCCGCCTAAGTTTGGCGAACCATTTGAGCGCCGCTCCTTCTAAGTTTTCGATGAAAAGACGGCAGTACCCTGCGTCCTTTTCGTGATCCTTGAGTTTGGCACGTCCCATGGTGATCTGGAAGACCTGTAGGTGAACTTTGGGATCAGACTTCCCATCGTAAGTCGGCACCTTAAGTTTCCCGGGATCGGGCAGCTTGAACTCGGCAATGCAAGCCGTGAAGGGCGTTTTCCGAGACTCGTACAGTAGCCGATCGATCTCGGGTGCGGCGCTGGTAGCGTGATGAATCTGAGATTTCACCGCTTTTACCACTGCGGCCGTTTTAGTGATATACTCGCGGAGATCGCGAATCTCAGTCAGATCGCCAGCAGCTTTCCGACATCTTCGGCGTTTTCTGCGAGTGACCGGAGATCGCTCCTCGGCAGTTTTTTTGTATCGCACAAAGTCGAGTTCCTCCTCGTCTCCAGTAAGAGAACGCTCGGGAGAAGACTCCGATGGAGGGCTGCGAGTTTTTCTTCTCCTAGGATGGACGTCAGCGTCTTCGTCTGATGAGTCGGCTTGGTCACTTGTTTCCAGGTTGACCCTTTCGATGCCGTCGCCCTCGGTCTCCTGTTCGTGAGCAGGAAGTTTTTCCGATTCGTTTAGCGTCGTGTCAGGGTTATCTTTTCCAGAATCCTTTTCCGGTAAGTTACCCTGCTCGGTCCTGGGGCGATCCGTAGGAGCGCCGAAATCGAGCCTCCTTCTGCAGATCTTGGTAGTTCCGCGGGGGCGAATTACTCTAGTTGTCGCAGTTAGGGTGTCGACCCGTTTCGCGAGCGAAACGATGAGCTTTTCCTGCTCTTCCGATTTTTTGTTAAACTCGGAAAGCATCTTTGTTGGAACCGAAATCCACACTGTCGATTTTCCGTCAAATATGGAAACTTAGGATGAACCCTAATTTTCCCGAGGTCCTGGATCTCTGCGGAAATCACTAAAACAAACGAATTTAACAGAATATGGATGAACAATGAAGAACAGAGAGTAAAGAACTTGTATGAAAGCTTTTATTAAATAAGAAATCGACAACTGTTACAAGAAGAACTTAAGAACTTAGACGTCGAAACGTTCTACGGATCTGGATTGCTAGTCTAAACGCTAAGTCCTAAATTCCTAAGCTAACAGCCGTCTTTTTAGGTCTGATTTTTGTCCTCCTCCTCTTCCCTACGCTTCTGGCTTATATACTCCTTTCCCAAGTGGTCAATCTTTCCATTTTGCCCGGATTCGAGTTTCTCGGGAAACTTCCTTCTATCTCCATCCTTACTTTCTTCCCGCGGAAATCTTCTATTTATCTTCAAACTTGCCTTTTATTTCCCTTCTGCGAATAAACCGTCAAAACTTTATCGTATCTACGGGTCCGGTTTTGTTAATATCGCGAGACGGGTTTTTATCGTGTTTTAGGACCTTTCAGGCTGTTTTACGATAAAAACCGTTTTACGATTTTATACGAGACCGTTTCCTGATCCGATGCCGTTTTTACGATTTTCTCGACGTTTTTTATTAAAAACGCGTTTATTACGATCTTATCGAAAAATCTTGGATAAATCGTATAGTTTAGGCGATGTTCGGTGTCTTGCTTAACTGTTACCGTTTTATACGATTTCTTTGAGTTCTTTCGGGAAAGCGGAGTTTTACGGTTTTTATCCTAAAACTCGAACGATAAGTCGGATCGAGACGAAACGAGAGACATTTCGGCCGTGGTTCAGAATGCGACCATGTCGAAAGGCGTAAGTTACGAATCGGGGATGCGGGAGATCGAGGCTCGGGATGATCGGTTCAGCGTACGGAGAATCGGGTCGGTCCGGTCCAGCTGTCCGAGGAGTTTCTAGTTCGCCTGCTGGCGAACTAAGCCGAGCTGGCTTAGTTCGCCAGCAGGCGAACTAGTCGAGAGGCTCCTGTTTGCCTGCTGGCGAACTAAGCCGGGCCGGCTTAGTTCGCCAGCAGGCGAACTAGTCGAGGGACTCCTAGTTCGCCTGCTGGCGAACTAAGCCGGGCTGGCTTAGTTCGCCTGCTGGCGAACTAAGCCGGGCTGGCTTAGTTCGCCAGCAGGTGAACTAGTGGAGAGGCTCCTAGTTCGCCTGCTGGCAAACTATGCCAGCTCCGCTTAGTTCGCCAGCAGGCGAACTAGTCGTGACTAGTTCGCGTTTTGCAGCGGTTTCGGTTTTTTGTGATTTTTTTAAAACGATTCTCGAGTTTTATAAAACGGTTCTTCGAGTTTTTATAAAACGATCGTCGAGTTTTATAAAACGATTCTCGAGTTTTATAAAACGGTTCTTCGAGTTTTTATAAAACGATCGTCGAGTTTTATAAAACGATTCTCGAGTTTTATAAAACGATTCTCGAGTTTGATAAAACGATTCTCGAGTTTTATAAAACGATTCTCGAGTTTTATAAAATAATTCTCGAGTTTTATAAAATGATTCTCGAGTTTTATAAAACGATTCTCGAGTTTTATAAAACGATTCTCGAGTTTTATAAAACGGTTCTTCGAGTTTTTATAAAACGATCGTCGAGTTTTATAAAACGATTCTCGAGTTTTATAAAACGGTTCTTCGAGTTTTTATAAAACGATCGTCGAGTTTTATAAAACGATTCTCGAGTTTTATAAAACGATTCTCGAGTTTTATAAAACGATTCTCGAGTTTTATAAAACGATTCTCGAGTTTTATAAAACGATTCTCGAGTTTTATAAAACGATTCTCGAGTTTTATAAAACGATTCTCGAGTTTTATAAAACGATTCTCGAGTTTTATAAAACGATTCTCGAGTTTTATAAAACGATTCTCGAGTTTTATAAAACGATTCTCGAGTTTTATAAAACGATTCTCGAGTTTTAAAAAACGATTCTCGAGTTTTATAAAACGATTCTCGAGTTTTATAAAATGGTTCTTCGAGTTTTTATAAAACGATTCTCGAGTTTTATAAAACGATTCTCGAGTTTTATAAAACAGTCGTCGAGTTTCATAAAAAGATTCTTGAGTTTTATAAAACGATTCTCGAGTTTTATAAAACAATTCTCGAGTTTTATAAAACGATTATCGAGTTTTATAAAACGATTTTTGCGGAAAGTAATGATTCCATTTTTACAGAAGTTATTGTAGGCGTTGATTTCGAGATTACAGTTTTCGACACCAACAATCTTTTCGATGGTCTTGGCGTTGGCGTTTGTAGCGTTGGCCGCAGACGCATCTTGTGGTGGCGGTGTTTTGTCAACGTTGTCGCGTTCGTTGCGAGTTTGTTGGTTATCAGTCATCTTTTCTTCGTTGGACATGTTGCGGCTTCGGTGTAAGATAGATCCGACCCCCCTCCTTCTAGCGCCAAACTGCGGGAACCAAAATTTACCTACGGTCAATAAATCGTAAATAAGGAAACTTTGAGTAAACCCTAAGTTTCCAGAGGACCCGGCTATCTGCAGAACCGCACAACGAGAATTAAGAAAAACGATGAACTTAAAATTAAAGTATGAATGAATGAAATTGAGAGCAAGAAGGTTTTTATTCCGAATCGGTGTAAGAACTGCTACAACAAGAGCGGCCTTAACTGCGTGAGCCGTCGGCGAAATGCCTAACTATAGAAGTCTAAGACCGAAAACCCTAGTTGAGATGCAGCTCGCTAACAGAAAACGAAAACATTCCTAAATGCTAAATTTGGTGGTGAAATCTCTGAAAATCATGTCCGTGCTTCTGCCCTATGACTTTTGCTCCCTCCTAGGCGGTTTTATTCTTTCCATTTCGCCCGAATTCGAGTTTATCGGGAATCTTCCATTTTTCTTGATCTTTCATTTTCTTCCGCGGAAATCTTCTATTTATCTTTAAACTTTCCATTTATCTTTAAACTTGACATTTACTTTGCTTCTGCGAGTAAACCATCAAAACGTTATCGTATCTTCGGGTTAGATTTCGTTAAGATAGTGAGATGGGCTTTTATCGCGTTTTAGGAGCTTTCAGGCCGTTTTTACGACTTTATACGAGATCGTTTCCTAATCCGATGCCGTTTTTAGTAAATTCCCCGAGTTAATCGTAAAGTTTAGATACGTTCATTTCCCGGTTATTCATTGCCGTATTGTACGATTTTCTCGACGTTTTTAATAAAAACGAGTTTTTTATGATTTTAACGAAAAATCTCGAATAAATCGTATAGTTTAGGCAATGTCCGGTGTTTCGTTTAACCGTTGCCGTTTTATACCATTTCCTCGAGATATTTCCGAGAAAACAAAGTTTTACGGTTTTTATCGTAAAACTCGAATGATAGGTCGGATCGAGACGAAACGGGAGACATTTTAACCGTGGTTCAGAACAGGACCGTGTCGAAGGAAATAAGCACTGAATCGGGGATACGGGAGATCGAGGCTTGGGATGGTCGGTTCGACGTACGGCGAACCGAGCCGGACCGGTCCAGCTCGCCGACCAGTGAACTGTCTGGGAAGCTTCTAGTTCGCCCAACGGCGAACTAGCCGGAACGAGGCTAGTTCGCCGTTGGGCGAACTAATCGGGACGAGGCTTTGTAAAGCGGTTTTGGTTTTTTTGCGGTTTTGTAAAACGGTTCTTCAAGTTTTATTAAACGATTCTTCAAGCTTTATAAAACGATTCTCGAGTTTTATAAAACGATTCTCGAGTTTTATAAAACGATTCTTCGAGTTTTATAAAACGATTCTCGAGTTTTATAAAATGATTCCTTGAGTTTTATAAAACGGTTCTTTGAGTTTTATAAACCAATTCCACAAGTTTTATAAAACGGTTCTTTGAGTTTTATAAAACGATTTCTTTTATATTTCTGCGGGGAGTTTTGGCCATTGATTCCGTCATACCGATTTTGACCCCAACAACCATCCCGAACCTCGATCTCCCACATCCTTGATTCAAGGTATACGTCCTTCGACACGATCGTATTCCGAATCACGGTCGAAATGTCTCCCGTTTCGTCTCGATATGTCCTATCGTTCCAGTTTTACGATAAAAACTGTAAAACGTTTTCTCGAAAAGAACTCGAGAAATCGTATACAACGATTAATCAAAACATCGAACATTACCTAGCTTTACGATTAACTCGAGAAACTTATCTAAAAAATGGCATCGTATCAGGAAACGATCTCATCTAAAGTCTTAAAATGGATTTATCGCAAAACGGCTCGGAAAGTCCTAAAACGCGATAAAAGCCACTCGTGACTTTAAAACGAAATCCAACCTGAAGATACAACGACGTTTTGGCGATTTACTCGCAAAAAGAAAATAAATGTCAAACTTGAAGATAAATGTGAAGTTTGAGGATAAATAGAAGATTTCCGCAAGAAAAAAAAAGAAAATATCGAGATAAATGGAAGATTCCCGATAAACTCGAATCTGGGCGAAATGGAAAGCCTAAACCGCCTAGGAAGGGAGAATATAAGCAAGAGACATAGGGCAGAAGCAAAGGGACGAAATCCAGAGCTCTCATCTGAGACTTTCACAACTTTTCTAGATTTAGAATTTTCCGCACTTAGAAACTTAGGCTTTTTCTCGAAAATTTCGGTTTCTATGACTGGCGCTCAATTACTAGACGAACTTGCCCAGGCAGTTCGATCTCTGGTCCAGCTCTACCAACTGAACTACGTTCGACTTGATCCTCGAAAGGGGTACGTAGGCAGCCTTTCATAAGGTTCAGTACGAAATCATTCAAATCCTTTTTCTTATCTTTTTCAGTCTTTTGTTATCGAGCTGCGACTCGATTAGGTTTAAGATTTTTATGTTGATAACTCGCTGACGGCCCTGCGGCCAAAGCCTTTGTAAACCCTTGTAATGATCGCAACGCTCTTACGCGAAATCGAAATAAGATCTACTTTTTCTTTATATTCGTTTTATTACGTTTTTCATATTTTTCCGCATTTATTTGGTTACTTGTCGTTGGCTTTCGCAGAGATCCGGTTCCTCTGGAAAATTAGGGTTTTCCTAAGTTTCCTTATTTAACGGAAATCGACAAGTGTGAATTTCGATTCCCACAGTTTGGCGCTAGAAGGAGGGGGGTCGGATTACTCTTACTCATAGCCGCAAAACGCTTGATTAAAACGATGTCTGGATATATGAAAGACAAAGTCACAACTCGCAAAAATTCGCTGGTAAAAAACTCCAGCAGCGACTACTCGTACAGCCAACACTCATGCAAACGCTGTAGTACTCAACAAATTGAAAACCTAATCGCCACTCTTCGCCACGGGAAGAGCAACAAAACAAGCTCACGATTTTAATCTCAGATCACTAAGGGCAACGATAAAATCTATCCAACCCCATAGTGTTTTTCTTATTTCCGATTTGGACAAATCTCACGGGTTGAGAAAAAGACGTTTTCCGAGAACTTTTCGGAAAAATAAAACTTGCTCTCCCAGAAACTGCGGAACAAACCGTAAGTTACTCGCGAAATAAATCCTAGGTTACTCGCGGAAAAACCCTAGGCTGTTCGCGGAAAAATCCTTAGGTAACTCGCAGAAAAAATGTAGGTTATTCGCGGCAAAACACTATGTAACTCGCGGAAAAACCCTAGGTTATTCGCGACAAAACCCTAGGTTGCTCGCGAGAAGACGGTGAGTTGGCCAAGAAACCTAGCTTGCCATCTTGGCGAGCTGACCGGCTTTCCACCTCGTCCTAGAGACACTGACTTTTCCCCGAGGGTCCGCACAATCCAACTCATAGCTATGGTGAGCCGGACCGTACTCTAAACATTAATCGCACTGCTTTTCGTTTTGTCTCGATCAAAGTTTTCGTTGAGATTTTACAACGAAAACAAGATAGCTTGATGAATTGGGACTGTGCTCGCCGACTCACATTTAGGCAAGTTGGACAAGCTCGACGGATCGAAACATCTCCATCTCGAATCTTGATCGAGACGCTTTTCCTTTCGTCTCAATCGGACTTTCCGTTGAGATTCTACAACGAAAACAAGTCAACTCGACGAATCGAGATCACCCGTGCCAAGCGTATTAGCTCGCCGAACGTAGAGCTAGCTAGCTCGCCGCACGTAGAGCTAGCTAGCTCGCCATACGGCGAGCTGAACCAAGGACCTAGCTCGCCCAAGAGACGCTGACTTCGCCCCAAGGGTTCTTACCATCCAGATCGCCACACGACGAGCTGAAAGGGTTCACCCGACTTGCCCTACGTCAAGCTGAACCAATCCTCGAGTTTTTCTCTCGAGTCTTGACCGCGCTGATTCTCGTTTCGTCTCAATCGGAATTTCCATCGGGGTTTTACGATAAAACCGCGATGACTTGTTTCTTCGTATAAGTTCGAATCAATCGTCTAAAACGGCAACGGTTGACTTAACACCAAAGTTTCCTAAACTATACGAGAAATCTGAACTCTCTAGACCCAATCCGGTTTTACGAAACTCTGCCGCGCTAAGTCGAAAACATCCAATCATAAACACGTGATTGATTTTTTCGATATACAAAGCGCACCTAGTCGGCCAAATAAAACCAGCAGTACGAAGAAACAAGAACATGAGCTCCGATGGTTATGTCTTCTCCACGTTACGATACTCATGCTGGTAATTCGTCGAAGACCGGTAAGTCAAAAGACAAAGACCGAAGAATAGACGATCCCAAATCATCGATGAAACTAAGGTATGTCCGATTTGAAAATTTTATTAAACTTCTAATTTCTCGTAGGTAAGAAACGAAAACGTCTTGTAAACTGCCGTGAAACCTAGAGAACATAGAATTTAGAGGATAGTCTAGCATGCTAAGTCCTAAGCAGTTTTTGTCTATCTTGATTTGTTGTTCTCTAACCATTCAGGCATAACTCGCAAACTGATCCAATCTCTCGTAAAACCAAGAAACGATCGCCACGCATTCGAACGTACTCATTTCCTCAAAGAAAGAAGGAGCTAGAGACGCTGACATCGTCTTAAAACCGACTCACTCCTAGAAATTTTCGTAAACTAGACATACTCCAAGTCATCGCCAGTCTACCACAGTCTTTAACCAACCCGGATTATCGATCATCCGAATCCTTCAAAGGAAACTCGTTTTTTTTTTCTTTTCGTCGAATATTTTCCCTCGCGTCGAGAAAACTCTTTCTATAAAGCAAACTCTCGCCAAAACAAGCAGAAAAATATTCGGACAATGCGACGCCTCGTCAAAATCATCCCAAAAGCAAACGACAATCTAAGAACCGTCTAAACGCTAAAGACTGATCCAACCCGTCTGGGAAATAATCTCGAGGACTATACAGCATCTCTCGTCGCAATCATGCGGTTAGAAAATCTCTGCGATACTTCAGAGCGAAACTCGATGATTTTCCGAAGTCATAAAGATCTTCTAAAACTTGATAAAAAGAGTATAAGAATCGAAATCTTTAGGCATCAAAGCATTGATCTCATTTTCCGTCAAACCAAGTGAGTCACGGAATAATGTCAAGAATATTTGCGGCGAAAGAAAAATCGAGAACACAAAGCAGCAATAGAGAACACGTCCTCCCTTCTCGCCGACTGATCCTATTGCTGATTATGTGATTCATTCCGTCCGAGAAACCCGCTAAAACATTTTGCGACTAAATCTCGGTGAAATAAATTTTGGTAAAACTCCACGAGTGACTTCGAAAAAACCATCACCAAAGAATAAAAAACTTAGCGGAAAGGTTTCTCAAAAAATCTGCGGAAACATTGTTAACCCAATGTGTCGTGTCGATTACTAAATTCATCGCCCGTTACTTATGCGAGAAATCCTTCGTATGGTCAGGATCACGTCATAACGAAGTAACTTTCGAAAATAAATGTAACAGGTTTTGCGAAAAGTATTTTCCTTATAGCGAAAGCCAAGCTATATGATCCGGTGCTGAGCGACCAATCTAAACTTTGCTTCCTCGCACCACAATCTGACAGATCTCACTCTTTAGCCCTTTGGTTCACGAGCATCCGCTCTCACTCCTCCCGATTACATCCGAGAATGAGACCGTCCCGCAAATGACTCCACAGGGGCTCCGCATCGAGCTTCTTAGGATCTGTCTCCCTCGAGTAAAAAAAAAAAAAAACAACTTCCATACAAAGGAAATTTTATACGAAACATTCATCGTATAAATCAAACCTACAACGGAAAAACGTTTTCTATAACCTCGGGCATACTTGGCATATCAAGCTCGACAAACGCTACTTGGCTATTGTCCGATCACGCTTCACTTCAATGCCAAGTTTACAAACCGACTCGACCTTTTCGATAGCACGAAAGTGTCGTGGTCTAATCCTCTACCAAATACGACCTTGGCTGTGCGGCTGAACACAACCTTCACACCAAGCCAATACATTCAACGGATAATGCAAACTTGTCGAAAATCGGCTAAGTTCTGTATTCTCGCGATTCACTCTATTCCCGAAGCAAGTTGCCTACAAAATCCGACGTATAAGAAAACACTCGTACCAGAGCTCCTAAAGCCGTACGAATCTCGGAAGGTCAACACTTCACAAAGCACCGTAACGAAAAACGCTTCATTTCGGGGAAACAACTTACGCGACCTCTCGGTCCTAATTTCTCTAGCACAAATCATAAAACTACCTAACATCCAAACAGGAATGTAAGTTTTAATTGCGAATATCCGCAAACGAACCAAAGTGTTCCTGCAAAGCGGGGTTAAGACAAAACCCTCGCAACACCGCGCAACATCTTCGAGCACGCAAACATTCCGAACAGGAAACACGGCATATAAAATAAAAACCAACTTTCGGCACTGCGAGACGTCGCAGACACTCGGAGATTAGTTTTTCGACACAAATACCTTCCTCGATAAAGTCATTTTCTTGGAAGACCTAACAGTCCGTTCGCGACTATAAAATACACAAAAATTCTTAACGTACGTATCCTTCGTGAAGGCCCAAACTACGTAAACATCTATCACTTAAATAGTTTGTTGCTGATCACAACGAACTCGCAACAGTCCTAAACAAACTTAAGTTATCTCGCAGAGATAGCTCTCGAACACCCGACACAAGGGTAATAGCGCTATAAAAGAAATCCAAACTTTTGGTCAACACTCCCGGGCAACTTAGAAATTGTTCCCAGTGAGATGCTCGGTTCCAACCAGACGAATCTCATAAGCCGAGAACCTATCGCGGATTCTAAATCGGTATGGAATCAGGTTAAAATCGCAACAGGCAAAATGAAAGCCGACTAGTCATCGCATAGCCTCAATCCGAAAGTAAACCTAGGTCTTGCCCTAAACCCAGCACACTGGTCGCTAACGTCTCAAGGCATGAGTCGAGATCCTAAAGGCATGTCTCTTCGTCTATATCTAAACGCTTATTCGATTTGCTAAACATCCTAAAACGAGAAAACCAATAAGGCGATACACTAAGGGAAAGGAATGCGAGACGACAACTCGCGGACCTCCCTTAATATCAACTCATATTCTTCCCGCTACATTCATACGAATAAAAACACGCTCTTAAAAACACAAACTGATTTTTAATAAAGCCGCAAAAGCGGCAGAGACTCAGAGCCGCACACGGCCAGTCCGAAAACTATAACGGCCACGCTCGGCCAGACCAAACGGCCTACGAGGCTAGTCTCAAGGCCGGCAAAGGTCCAGATGCATCTGACATCAATATGCTCGATGATTCCTACACGACATATAACTAGACCGTAAAGGTCTTGCTAGGAAACAGGTCATACGAACCTTAACTCCAAAACGAACTACGAAAGGCTTGATCCCCTCAAAAGGGTACGTAGGCAGCCTTCATAAGGCGCAGCCCTAATCTTAAACGCTTTCCGCTCCCTAGAGAGTGGAAAGATCACTTTCAACGGACCTTTCTAACCATTAATTCCGCCTAACTTAACTAAAACTTGCTAACCACTCGCAAGAACTTTACGCTAAAGGATCAAGATTCTAGCGAGCTGGGTGGCAAACTGTTGGTGTCAAAATCGGTCACGACGAAATCAATGGCAAAAAGTCTCCGCAAAAATTTAAAAGAAATCGTTTATAAAACTTGAAGAATCGTTTTAGAAAACTCGACGAATCTTATAAAACTCGAGAATCGTTTTATAAAACTCGAAGAATCGTTTTATAAAACTCGAAGAATCGTTTTATAAAACTCGAGAATCGTTTTATAAAACTCGAGAATCTTTTTATAAAACTCGAAGAATCGTTTTATAAAACTCAAAGAATCGTTTTATAAAACTCGAGAATCGTTTTATAAAACTCGAGAATCTTTTTATAAAACTCGAAGAATCGTTTTATAAAACTCAAAGAATCGTTTTATAAAACTCGAGAATCGTTTTATAAAACTCGAAGAATCGTTTTAAAAAACTCGAGAATCGTTTTATAAGACTCGAGAATCGTTTTATAAAACTCAAAGAATTGTTTTATAAAACTCGAGAATCATTTTATAAAACTCGAGAATCGTTTTATAAATCTCGAAGAATCGTTTTATAAAACTCGAGAATCGTTTTATAAAACTCGAGAATCGTTTTATAAAACTCAAAGAATTGTTTTATAAAACTCGAGAATCGTTTTAGAAAACTCGAAGAATCATTTTATAAAACTCAGAGAGTCGTTTTATAAAACTCGAAGAATCATTTTATAAAACTCGAAGAATCGTTTTAAAAAAACTCGAATAATCGTTTTATAAAACTCGAAGAATCGTTTTAAAACTCGGAGAATCATTTTATAAAACCAAAAGAGATTTCCGAACAAAGGAAATCCACGGAAAACTCGGAAGATCGTTATCTCGGAAAAGCGAAACAAACGTCGATTACACGATCGTCCGAATTAAGCACAAAACCGCGAAAAACTGAAACCGCCGTAAAACGCGAACTAGTCTCATCCCGACTAGTTGGCTTAGTTCGCCGTTGGGCGAACTAGAAGCTTCCCAAGAGGCGCTGACTTTGCCCCAGGGGTTCTTATCGCCTAGCTCACCATACGGCGACCTGGCCAAGCTGAATTAACTCGCCGTACGTCGATCCGACCATCCCGAGCCTCGATCTCCCACATCCTTGATTCAAGGCATACGTCCTTCGACACAATCGTATTATACGACTACAAGGCGAGTGGGTTGAGAGGAGCACGAGTCATGAGCATCGTATTAATGAGAGAATTAATGAAGTCTCGTTTAAAAAAAAGGAAGTCTCGAGGAAGAAGCAATTGAATCTTGGAGAAAAGAGAGATTGGCTTATTCGCTGAAGAACAAGAAATGGAAAGTTTCCGTCAAAGTTAGTTTGCAAACCTAGGATGTTCTCCGCATATAAAAAGGAGGTCTAGGTGTTGTATGAAGGCTAACACACACAGAGAGCTTTTAGCAATAGAGGTTTTGTACGTCCGGAGAAGGAGAGACAAAGCATCTAAGGGTTAGAAGCATAAGTAGTTCAGAGACTGTCTTAAGTCTGTGAACGTATAAGACTAGTCAACAAGTCAAGGTGTGTCTTGAGCTTGCTTGAAAGATTGCTTTTATAAAGAACTTTGTATACTTTTAAAAGGATTAATCTAGTCGTATTAATTTCTTGAAAAGAATTATCCATGTACTACTGTGTGTCCTAGTTGATATAGCTTGATTATCTTATATTAACAGGAACTCTGTTGAGTCAACACACTTTCATGATAAGATCCATGAAATCAAAGCAATGGCTAGACAAGCCCGGGAGATAGAAGCTGGTTGAGGAAGATCTCGAATAATATGCCAATGGAAAGAACAAGCTGCAAGGAATCCATAGTAAGATACCGTGTCCAAATTAAAGATAAACTCCATCCAGAAATTATAAGAAAGTTAATGAAAAGATTTATGTTTCTCTGATCCAAAAACCTGCGTTTTACCTTTTAAATCAGTGTGTATATAGGCTACTTTGGAGGATATTTCCACCCTATACCAAGAAAATGGATTAAAATGAAGTTATATATTGAAATATCTCATTGCAGAGAGTTCACTGTAGCAATCGAATTATGACTATAAGTTATAAACAATTCGTATTTCACCTACAAAGTTGGGCTAGAATCATCTGAATCTGCGGAAACAGAGAAAACTGTTTTGTAACAGCATTTTTTGGAGATTATTTGACACGGTATATATCCTGATCGAGTTGAACTTTTGTATATATACTCATGGAATGTCAGGCTTCACAATCAACGGTGGGATTTAAGAGTGAACGGTTCGTATTTTAATTATTCATGTCTTTTTGAGCCTGTTTGATGCAGCATAAAACAGTGTGACATGTATGTCAAACGTGATGTTTGGTTAGGCAAAAGTATTCGGTTTGACCTAAAAATTGGCAGAGTATTGGGGACTTATGGATGTATGTTCATGTAGAAGTAGAGATGGTCTAGAGACATAATTTACATGCATTATTGTGATGTTACCAAAGCTGTTGGTGTCCTCAAATATACAGCTTTTCCATTATATTCATAATGTATATTGCTGTTTTGCAACCAAACTAATGTTTACTTACCAGAAGGTATATATTTATATAACACATTTTAAAGGAATATCTTCAAAAATTAGAAGTATCAGTGAATTGATCTATGCTTATAGATATCTACATTAAATATTTTAAAAATATACATATACATAAAAAGATTCTTAATAGCATGATAAATATATGATATCTAATGGACAAGACTCATCAATTGTATCGAACTGGTCCAACCTTAAAATGTAACAACAACACACATCAATGTTTCTTGCATTATGCATGGTGTATGGAACATACATACGTGCCACAAGTGTATTAACAAAAAAATAATATATGGATTGATTGATATACTTGATGTTTCAAAACTAAATTAGTCGTCCAAATCATTATTTTTTAAACACCTAAAGTTGAAATGTACGAATAACACACTAGATTGGTGTAAACAAGATTCATCGATCACATTTCAAACCAAATAAACATACAAAGTTAGTTTAAAAAAAATATTATGCTCGTAACGTGGACCGATCCCATGTGAATAAATATATAAATAAACATAATTATATATTATAGATATATAATTAAGTATAAGAAATATCTTATATTTTCCATATATTGACGTTAAAATAGTTATTATAGTTATGGAAACGTACACATGGCTAATGCAATCTAAAACATTATTAAAAATAAACAAAAAGAAAGTGGTTAGTTATTTGGGGTTTTTGCAGAATTGACCTGAAACTTGAAGTCAACCACAAAACTAACCTCCTTTTTTTTGGAACTTTATTTTGTCCAATTCACCCCACAAGTTCATATAATTCACAAAAATGCCATCAATTTTTTTTTTTTTTCGAAAATAACATATTTACTCTCTCACCCTCATCATCTTCAAGTAATTACAAGATTGCCATTGTCATCAATACTCCAACAACCATGAACAACCAATTTTGAAGCTCTTAATGCCTCCAAATTCCATTTACCCTTCTTCTTTCTCTATTCTCATGAACTAAACAACACATTACA
>CAKOAT010670709.1:209470-220099 GCA_932364175.1 Eruca vesicaria subsp. sativa | reverse complement strand
TGTTTGCCAAACCCTTAAACCAAAGAATATCATGATTCACTACTTCCACTCATCTATGCTGAAAACAAATCAATTTTATCATTTCTTAATTTATATCACTTATAAATGTTTATAATTACATGTTTTTAATTTTTCACTCATGAAAATATTTTTTACAGAATTTATAAATTATTTTTAAGATTCAATCGTCCAGACGACTGAAAAGTAACTCAGCCCGACTCAGACAATTTACTGGGGTTATATTCGTAAAAATGTCTTCTGTTTTTTTGTTTGGTCACAGAGGACTATATTGTAATTTCATAGCCCTTTTAGGTTAGATTTGTATTTGATTCAAGTTGGGGTCTAGTATTGGGGTTAAAACCAAGTTGTGGGTTAGTTTTGGCAAAAACCCCTAGTTATTTTGTGTTATAGATAGAAATTTTAGAATTTTCAAATTTCCAATTGAAAATAAAAAAAAGGATAAAAATAATAATTAAATGATCACTAAATTATTAGGTTTCACGTAAGGTAGAGTCATAGGTTTCAAATTATTTTGAGCACAAATTGCATTGGTCAATGAACCCATATTTTATCAGTTGCCTCTGCCTCTGAGTGGAAGCTGTGGAGAAGAGGCAGCAAATGTATTTGTGAGAAAAAGATGACAGAAACCGACATATGATGGAACTAAATATAGCGGTTTCTACGTGATGATATCTGTGAGTTATATTTATATCAGAAAACACACTCCAAAGAGGTCAAGAGTTGCTAACCTATTATCCCACCGCCAAAAGCTCTAATAATTTACTGGCCAAAATATGAAATATCAAAAACTTCATTCAAGGTAGCCCGAACAATATTAAAATCAATAGGGATGATAATCTATTTTCCAATCAAAACTATTATATAGCTTTAGATCCTCACCAAACTGTGACCTAGTGTTATATCTCCATGAACCAAAATCTATAAACTTATTTCTTCGCGAATTGAAAATTGCAAACTTATTTTTCGACTAACTGATAATTCAAAACTTAATTACCCATAGATTTTAGTTTAATAGGTATATTGTTAACCAAACAATTATTAATTGGTCAAAGTTAATTAAACCAAATAAAATCCAATTTTAAATAAAAACCTGACCTGATTTCTTTTCTCCTCACCCAAGTCAAGTTTTTTTATTCACGTTTTTTTCAGCTTCTTCCACCCAAAAAAGAAAAACAAATAAAAGTGATATTACAATAGTTCAGATTCTTTTTTCCTTTTATCTCCATGGTTGCTTGTTTGGGTTTATTGACGTCATTATCGAATTGATTACTCTGTTTCTGTTGGAAAGGGTGATTTTTTTATTTCTGGGTTTTGATGGTTGAAAATTAGGGTTCTTGTCTGTTTAAATTGAGCATGTATTAGGTATTTAGGTTATAAGCATTTAAAACCAAATTATGTGCTGTATAGAAAGGTATTTCCCAGATGATTTGTGAGCCCAGCCACTAAAGCTTGAATTTGTGAGCATGTATTGTCCTCGTTTATGTTGATATGTCTATCACAGGAACTGATTTCATTTAGATTCGAAGGGACAAAATAATCTGAATTATTGAAGAGTGATGAATTTTTCTCGTTCTTTTTAGTTTTGTTAGAAGCAGAAATTGAAAAAAAAAATGAATCGGGTGAAGAAGAAAGCAACCGGGTCAGATGGTTTTCTGTGTGTTTTATTTGGAATTAAATTCATTTGGTTTAATTAACTTTAATCAGTTAACAATAACTTGGTTAACAATATACCGATTAAAATCAAGGGTTATGGGTAATTGAGTTTTTAATTATAAATTAATGGTGAAATAAGTTTGTAACTTTTAATTTAGGGAGAAATAAATTTTCAACTTTCGATTCATAAAGATATAACACTAGGTCATAGATTGGTGGGGGATCTGATGTTATATGATAGTTTTGATGGAAAAATAGATTGTCGAACCAAATAAATACAACTCAGTTTACAGACTGAAGTTTTCTATCTTAAAAAAGTCCAATAAGAAGGACACACTTCAACGCCACAAAGTTTTAGAAAATTATGTAAGCTGGCCAGTGCTTATTGTCGAATTGTCTCATGTCTCAGAGACATCGACTTCCCTTATTATGCACACAAATAGTAATCAGTATTATATAAAATTACTTCGCTATAGTACAAACACTGTAACAACAAATCAAATTCCTACTCCAGTAATCCTTTCACAGTCCTAATCATGTACATACTCTAAAGAAGCAACCAAAATCATTTATTCTATTATTACTTTCAAATGTTAACCAAGCGAAACTGTTGGGATTCATCAGTGATTACGTCAAAGAATCCGTCAGAGACTTCGTCAGGATTTAGTGATGAAAATCAAACAAGATTGAGTAATTTAAACCAAAACAAGGACGTCATGTTAGGAAAAAATAAAATGTCACTTTTATAGAGATATTGAAGTCGGCAAGATCCTGGAAATATTACTTTCATGTAGAAGTTGAAAGTATTTTGGAATATTTCCTAATAAGTTTATGGAAAGGGGTGAATGCCTTAATCCAACTAGGTTAACCTAATAGACTTCTACTATATAAGAAGAGCTCGTGTGTTCTCTTCTCTTTGACACGAAAGACACACAAGAACATAAGACAAAGACCGAGCTTGGTTTGTAAGCTTTGATTGTGAGAGAGAGAGAGGTGCCTTCTTGCCAGGCCCCAGTGAATTGCCTTCTTGCTAGGCCCCAGTGGACGTAAACCCTTCGAGGTGAATCACTGGGTAAACAATCTCTTGTGCCCATATTCTACTTATTCCGCATTCTTCTTCCTATCTCCCTAATTCTACAAACTCAATTCTCTTACTTACGTCGTCGAGTTTGTCAGAGAGTGTAACAGTGAGTTTGTGTGTTTGATTCTAGTTCTTGAATTAAACTAATTCGCCCTTGTATTTTAACAAAGTGGTATCAGAGCCTAGGTTGGTGTCGTTGTCAATGGTGAATGCAAGAATTAAGGTGGAGCGGTTTGATGGGAATGGTGACTTCTCATTGTGGAAGAATAGGATGCTTGCGTATCTGTTGTCTTTGATTTGAAGGATGTGTTAGAAGAGTTTACGTCGGCTCATACGTCAGAGATAATGTGAAGACGAAGATGTATTCAGGGAGAGTTTGGTGAAAGAGGAAGTCGAAAGGCTTGAAAGATCAGAGAAGGCGATGAATCTGATCATTCTCAATGTTGGAGATCACGTGTTAAGGAAGATCGAGTTGTGTACGTTAGCCGCTTCTACATAGTCTACACTGGAGAGGTTATATCTATCGAAGACTCTACTGAATAGAATTCACTTGCATCACAATTAATTGATTTCTCTTGTTTTTCTTGTAGGTTTCAATTAAAATTTAAAATTTAAAATCTAAGCTTAAAATCTAAATAAACCACGAGTACTTTCAATTTTCCGATTTATTCTATACCTTCAAGATGGTCGATACTCGGAGTATGGATGAGAATATTGATGACTTCTCGAAGATTGTCTCTTACCTGTCAAGCGTGAACGTAACTGTGTCAAATGAGGTACAAGCGATTCTGCTCCTGAACTCGCTTCCTTCACGGTTCAACTCTCTCAAGGAAACGCTTAATTACAGGAAAACTACATTGTCGTTGGAAGAGGTGATTAGTGCAGCAAGGTCTAAAGATCAGGATCTAAAATCCTTTACGGCTTCACATGATAGTGGTGAAGGATATTAAGCTAGGGGAAGGGCTGAGAAAAGGGATCCTATAAGGAATGAAAAGAGCAAGTCTAGATCGATCTCAGGGTCTAGGATAACTTGCTGGTTCTGCAAGAAGCAGGAGCACACCAAGAGAGAGTGCTATGCCTACAAGAAGAAGTATGGCAGAGCAGAAAACGAAGCTGAAGCAGCCGTTGTGATAGATTGTGAGTCAGTGGATGATGCACTGTCAGTAGCAGATATGTGGCATCATGATAAGTTGGTGATTGACTCTGGATGCTCCTACCACATGACGTGTAGGAGAGATTGGTTTCACACGTTTGAAGAGTTTGGCTTCAGGACAAGTTCTTGTTGGTAATGATTGCACGGTTGGAGTGCAAGGTATTGGTACATTCAACATCAAAGCTTATGGCCGTTCTGTCAAGATTCTCACGAATGTCAGGTATATTTCAAAATTAAGAAGGAACTTGATATCTACTGGAAGCTGGGATGTATTAGGCTTTGTGTATAGTGGTGGACATGGGAAGACTAGGTTTTACAAGCATGTTAAACTAGCTCTTTAGGGAACCTTGTCTAGGTCATTGTACCCGTTAGATAGTAAGACTGTTCAGGTGAAGTTAACAAAAATGTCAGAAAGAAACCATTTATGGATGAGACAGTCTTGTGGCATAGACCTCTTGGGCACATGAGTATGCAGAAACTACAGATTCTAGTCCGGAGAAGGGTGATCGATAAGCGGAAGATTGGAGTTTTGTAGTTCTGTGAGAGTTGTGTAATGGGGGAAGCAAAAGAGATTAAGCTTCAACGTCGGGAGAAATGATACAGGTGAAGCTCTCATGTATGTATATGCTTAATTATGGGGATCTCCAAATGTGACGCCAAGTCTGTCAGGGAATCAGTATTTTCTGTCTATTATTGATGATTACACAAGGAAGGTCTGGGTATATTTCATAGCTGCTAAATGAGAATCCTTTAGTAAATTTTGTGAATGGAAGAAGTTGGTGGAGAATCAAGTCATGAAGAAAGTAAGTTGTCTTAGAACAGACAATGGACTTGAATTCTGTAACACAGAGTTTGACTACTTCTGCAAGCACCATGGAATCAAGAGACATAGGACATGTGCATATACACCACAGCAGAATGGTGTAGCTGAACGTATGAACATGACTCTGATGAAGAAGGTGAGATGCTTTCTGGCTGAGTCGCGTCTAGAGGAAAATTTTTGGGCTGAAGCAGTGTCTACGTCAGCATATGTGACAAACAAGAGTCCATTCTGCAATACATGAGAACATGCCGGAGGAACTTTGGTTGGACGAGAAGCCCGACTATCTGCACCTAAGAAGATTTGGATGTGTGGTTTATGTCCATGCGGATCAAGGAAAGCTCAAGGCCAGAGCTAAAAGGGGAATCTTCGTAAGCTAGCCATCAGGTGTGAAAGGATACAAAGTTTGCTTTCTTGAAGAGAAAAAGTGTGTTATAAGCAAGAATGTGGTATTTGCAGAAGACCAAGTCTACAAGGATTTGAGAGTCTGCGAGGTTAAAGAAGATGTTACAGAGGATTTAAGAAATCAGACTGTGCTGGGAGAAACAACAAGATCTGCGTCAGGACCGGAAGGTGAACCTTCAGGTGGAGCTGTTGACAAAATAGCTGAAGTAGCTGTTGACACAGATGATGAACAAAGTGAAATTCTTGAAGGATATCAGCTAGCAAGAGATAGAGTTCGCAGAAGAATAGTGCCACCTGCACGGTACTTTGACTCGGAGTGTATAGCAGTGTTTGTTCTATATGTAGCTGATGACTTATGTGCGGAGGAACCTCAAGACTATCATGGAGCGATGAACATAAACGAGAAAAGGCAGTGGGATGAAGCATGTGGTGAAGAGATGACTTCACTGGATAAGAACCAAACCTGGAAGCTTGTGAGAAGGCCTAGTAAGCGTAAGGTTAGGCTGCAAGTAGGTCTTCAAGTTGAAGTCTGGTATACCTGGTGTTGAGAAGCCTAGATTTAAGGCTCGGTTAGTTGCTAAGGGATACTATTAGAGAGAGGGTGTTGTCTATCAATATGTGTTTTCACCTGTCATGAAACATGTGTCCATAAGGTTTTTGTTGTCAATTACAGTGAATCAGAATTTGGAGCTTGAGAAACTTGATGTAAAGACTGCGTTTCTTCATGGTACACTTGAAGAAGAGATTTACATGGAGCAACCAGAGGGATTTCAGGTTAAAGGGAAAGAGGATCACGTTTGTTTACTTCAAAAGGCTCTTTATGGACTAAAGTAGGCACCTAGATAGTGGAACAAGTGTTTTGATCAGTTAGTGGTTAGTCATGGACTTATGAAGACTGAATATGATCACTGTATCTACATCAAGGAGTTAACCAATGGTACATACATCTATCTACTGTTATATGTGGATGATATGTTGGTTGCGTCAAGGGATGCAGCAGAGATCAAGAAAGTGAAGCAGCTACTCACCAGCAGATTTGAAATGAAGGTCTTGGGTCCAACAAGATGAATTTTGGGAATGGATATTGAGAGAGATCGTGAAAGGGGTATTATGACACTATCTCAATCTGGTTATATCAGGAAGGTTCTCAAGGTATTCGACATGGATGAGTTAAAGAGTGTGTCAACGCCTGTTGGTGCATATTTCAAATTGTATGTCGTAGATGATGCTGAAGAAGAGACAAGTATGGAGGATATTCCATATCCTAATGCAATCGGAAGCATAATGTATGCTATGATAGGCACGAGGTGTGATCTGAGATATGCATTAGGGTTGGTTAGCAGGTTTATGAGCAAACTTGGGATGGTTCATTGGGCTGCGGTTAAGTGGGTCTTGTGGTACCTGAAGGGAACACAAGATCTGAAACTGTGCTTCAGGAAGAATAAGGGTGTTTGAGATTGAAGGTGTCTGCGATTTTGCTTCGGATCTGGATAAGAGAATGTTGATCTCAGGTTATATTTTCATGGCTGGTGGGAATACAATTAGCTGGAGATCAAGTCTACAAAGTGTAGTGGCTCTGTCAACAACTAAAGCAGAGTATATGGCGCTGGTTGAAGCATTCAAAGAAGAAATGTGGTTAGAGGCTTAGCAGAGGAGCTTGGATTCAAGCAAAACACGGTAGAGATATTGTGTGACTCTCAAAATTGTGTCTAGCAAAAAACAATGTGTATCATGAGAAGACTAAGCACATCAGAAGAAAGATGCACTTCATCAGGGATATTTTCGCTCAAGGTGATGTAAGTGTGAAGAAGATATGTACTTCTAAGAATCCTGCTGATATATTAACCAAGGTTGTTCCGGTTAAGGAGTTTGAGACAGCGGTGGACTTCCTTGGGATGTCCTAACACTGAGGAGCATTCGACATCGCACGGCAAAGCACAAGTTTGATTAGTCTAAGTAGTCGATCATGTTTGATTGTCATCAAGGTGGAGTTTGTTTGGATTCATTAGTGACTACATCAGAGAATCTGTCGGAGACTTCGTCAGCCTTCAGTGCAAGAATGATAACTCTGTGGATGTCCAAAATAATCAGCCTTTGCCTCTAGTTCCTCCTTCTTTTATAGCGTGGCATGTTTCTGAGATGGTAAGAATCATATGATCTTCGTCCTTTAAATCGCAGATTGTGCTTTTGTAATTGTGTATTTAAACTATGCTTCAGTGAAGATGGTGCCTCCTCTAACATGGGCTCTGAATTTAATAACTAAGCGGTCTTTATATGTTAGGCTTTTGTTGAATCATGAGTTGGATTTCTACTTTAATAACTTTCATCTGAATCAAAAGAGTGCAACTATACAAATATACCAGGTAGATATATGCGCCTTGCACAAGATAAACAGATATGTTAATATCATTTATATCAGATGGAATTTAAATTTCTTATTAACAATATTATGAAAACGTAAGGAACCACAATAATATTAATATACAATGCTGTTCATAGCACTCATTTTTGTTTAAAAATGTTTTGCGTTTTATTTTGTTTGCAGTGGTATATTACAATAGTATTAGGAGGCTAATATATAGTGTTGTGCGTAAAAGTTTAGGAAAACCTTAATTACTTTTGATATAATCTAATAATAATTTTCTTGCTAATTAAGCCTAAATGCAAGTCATTATTTAAAAATGGTAAATAATTTATTATTATTACTTAATGTAGAATATTGTGATATATTCAAAATTTGATCAATAATTATAAGTCTATTATAATTTTTTAATCTTAATAAAATTAATGTAAATTTCCAATATATTACCAAACTATAAATAAAGGTTACCGTGATATAGGCCTTGTATAACTTTAAGATTTTAAAAAATTTAATTAAAATTCCCTTAAAGATAGTAAACTATAAATAAATGTTACCATCTCGCAAGATATATTCATTATTGTAATTTATTAGAACTTTCACATTACATATTTATGGAATCTAAATGTTCCGTATATTTGGAAATCACATTTGTAATATACACCTCCAAAATAATTATTGTTTACAATCAACCTATTTTTCTAAGAAACTTCAGTAATTTTTTTATAAATTAATAATGTTAGAAATATGATATTATATTAATTTATGGAGTTATTAATCTATATAAAACTTCCTTATTTATATGTTTCTATCTTGATATTTATATATATATATATATATACATTAAAAAGAAAAATATTAGATTTTATAGGGTGAGATGGTACTATCTTTCTTGAAATATCAGTTTTTTCTTGAAATTTATATTGGTTTATTATATTACGTGATATAAAACATATTTCCTAGAATTTAAATGTTTTCTTAGATATTTTACTAAATCTCGTTAAAATATGTTAAGTGTTAAGAAAATATAAAGATAATTTTATTGTGAATATAAAATAAATAATATAATGACATGTTCATACTTATGTAAAATATGTATATATATAAATATGTATATTATTAATTTATAACTTTAATGGGACTATATATTTACATACAATTTTCTATAAAAATAATTATCTCATTATTTTATTGATTTGTGCCATATTTTGAATCAGCCCAATTTAGGGTCAGATATTAATTTATAAAGTATCAATATATGAGTTTCTACTGTAAACCATAATTACTTAATTGATTAACACAATAACACTAACCATATGCTTGAAAAGTGTTAAACTATATAATAATTTATTTAAGGGAGAATTTCAATATACCACTTTGGTGCTACCACTTTTCATGTTTACCATCAACAAAGGAACATTTTCAAAAATACACATTTTATTAAAGGATAAAAGACTCTTATATCATTGTTCTTTATATATATATATATATAAAATAAATATTAAATAAAATATTAACCCTAAACCCTAAAACATCAATTCTAAACTCTAGACCCTAAAAAGTAAACCCTAAACCCTAAAAATCAACCCTAAAAATCAACAATAAACCTTAAAATATCAATTCTAAACATTAAACCCTAAACTCTAAACCCTAAAAAGTAAACCCTAAACCTTAAAAAATCAACACTAAACCCTAAACTATCAATCCAAAACCCAAAACCCAAAACCCTAAATTCTAATAGTATTTTGACTATTAAAATTTTAATGGTAAAGTTGGTTAGTGTAAAGTTGAAAAGTGGTATCTTGAAAGTGTTATTTCTGGCAATTTCCCTTTATTTAAACGAAGAAGTTTATGTTTAAGATAGATGTTGGTTTATGTTATGAGAAAATCGATTGTTTATGTTATGACAAAAGCATATTCCTTACATACTAATATCTTAAATACATTAATTGTTAATAATTGGTACGTTTAATGGTATTTCTAGTAATTAATATATAGTTGTTAGTTAAATATATTACATGATATAAAATATATTTTCTAGAATTCAAATGTTTTCTTAGATATTTTACTAAATCTCGTTAAAATATGTTAAGTGTTAAGAAAATATAAGGATAATTCTATTGTGAATATAAAATAGATAATATAATGACATATTCATACTTATATAAAATACCTATATATATATATATAAAAATTATTAATTTATAATTTTAATGGGATTATATATTTACATAAGATTTTCTAAAAAAATAATTATCTTATTAGTTTATTAATTTGTTCTATATTTTGAATTAGCCCAATTTAGAATCAGATATTAATTTAGTTTACTAATTTATAAAGTATCGATATACTACTGTAAAGCGTAATTACTAAATTGATTACCACAATAACACTAACCATATGCTTGAAAAGTATTAAATTATATAATAATTTATTTAAATGAAGAAGTTTATGGTTAAGCGATAGCTGTTGATTTATGTTATAAGAAAATTGATTGTTTATGTTATAACAAAAGCATATTCCTTACATACTAATACTTTAAATATATTAATTGTTAATAATTGCTATGTCCAATGGCGTTTTTAGTAATTAATTTAGTAAGAAAAGGGTTGCTAGTTAATGATTGAGAGAATGTCTAATGTGTTGACACCTAAACAAAATGACAATTATGTGAATATCTTGTATTTTAAAGGTTAGTTATTAAAACTGTTTTCTCTTTCAATAATTAACGGATTGGCATACAAATAATCCAAGTGTAGGGCATACATATGTGTAATTACCAAATTCCACAGAAACAGATCATTGAGGTGAGTGACTAACTCACTATATCTTAAAGATCTTTATCTTTTAGCAACAGAGTAACCGCTAAATTTTGATAGATTTGACTCTGGTGACCTGTTTTGACCATCATTAGACAGGGAGGATTGTGGTGGTATGGGATCCAAAGGTGTCTGTTCCGTATATAATATTTCTGTGCAGTCTATCACTTGCAGGTCCGGTCCATAAAGGAAGTAAAGAAGCGACTGCCTAGAATCTATAATTTTGTGAGCTGGGTTAATGAATTTTTAGTTTGAATATTCTTCTTTTCTTTTTCAAGTCTAAAACATAAAATTTGTTCGTCTCCGTCGTATTACGTA
>CAKOAT010670709.1:192744-209370 GCA_932364175.1 Eruca vesicaria subsp. sativa | reverse complement strand
TTTTTTTTTTTTTTTTTTTTTTTTTTTTTTTTTTTGTCATCAACATAAAACAGACTCTAAACAGACTCTGCAAACCACATTGGTAATTCCGCATCCATATGAACAACATGTAGGTCAGATTTGTTATCTTTTCTGAATGCAAGTGTATTATAATAATGGGATGCGATTGTTTCATGGTGTTTAAAGACTTTTTCTATGTCGGACATCTGTTTAGTTTATAGTTAACTAATTGTGTTTAATAGTGTATAGGGTAAATGTGTACATTACAAAATATATATGTTAAAGAAAAAAAGACACGCACATTACCGACAGATGCAGCATACTTCAGCATTAGAAGTATTCAAGAAACAGAAGCATCAGGAGGGAAACAAATAGTAATGCCTTTTGATTATGACGGTACTCACTCTCCCATCATTGATAATCCATACAAAACTTTTGTGCAAGCAAGGTTTAACTTAAAATCGCATTTTATTGTTTTGAGCTAGTCATTTTAGTCTCTATGACTAATTACGTTTTATTGATGTTCTCAGATAAGAACTGTAAAAAAAAAAAACAGGCTGCATTTGTTTCTCAAAAAAAAAAAAAAAATTTGGTTACATTTGTCTGGTAGATGCTGAAGGTATTTTACTTTTATTGGCATTTTACTGATAAGTTGACCGTTATAGATAAATATTTTATTGTGTGTTCAAAAATAAAAGATAAATATTTTATTATATAATTAGTTAATTTAATAATTTTGATTTTTGCAAAGAACCATCAAAAGGTTTCTTCAGACACAAAAGTGTAATTTCGATAATATAATTAAATGTTAAAACAAAATACGATTGCATCTTTACTTTCGTTTAAGCCTTTTTAATACATATATGTCAAATAATTTATTTCGTGCGCTTCAGAAGGTGTTATTGCTGTAGGTATTTTAATGGATTTCAAAATCTAAGCCGAATTCAGTGTTATTGGTTCTAAGATTTTAGAATTCAAATTCAAATACATTGTTATTGATTTTATGATTTTAAAATAGATTTTAAAATTAAGTGTTGTTCAAAAGTTAGTATTTGTTTAAAGATTTGATTTCGAAATGGATTTGAGTGAATTTTAACGTGTTATTAGGGTGAAAACACAAAGAAGCGAATACCAACTTGAACCTTGTTATTTTGATTAGATTTGTATTATTGCTTTTTCAAAAAATTTCGTGGTGCTCCATCACACGGGTGATTCAGTTTAGCTTCTTACACAATTTGTTTTAACGTTTTACAAGTTTCGGGTATTGGTGCTGGTTAAATTAAATAAATACATCTCATTTCTTCTACACAGTGTGCAGGATCAAAATATTATGAAAGTTCCTTCCTAAACTCGTATTTGATAGTTAAAAATCCATTTGTGTTATTTATAAACATTCGTAATATTTTGATTTTGAAATTCATATTAGTAATTCTCAAATCCACTTATTTGGTTTGAAAATCATTAGATTTATCAAACTTTCTAAATCTAAGGAGGATTTATAAATTCAATAAATTACTAGAACCAATAACCCCGAATCAATGTTTGGTTATATAATTTAAGGTTGTTGTATGTGTTCTTCACGGCTCGGTAGAAACAAAGCTTGAAACACTAAGCCGTACAAAAACTTCACTTTGTGCAATAAAGGCATCTTCCCCCATGTTCTCTTTAACCTGATATTCTTCCAACAAATACAAACACATAAGATTCCTTAAGAGAAAGGTTTAAGACTAGTTGTATGTGTTCTTCACGGCTCGGTAGAAACAAAGCTTGAAACACTAAGCCGTACAAAAACTTCACTTTGTGCAATAAAGGCATCTTCCCCCATGTTCTCTTTAACCTGATATTCTTCCAACAAATACAAACACATAAGATTCCTTAAGAGAAAGGTTTAAGACTATGAACACATAATCTTGAATCACCAGAGTTACCTGCATTGGACGACCATCTAGAATCACCTGGCTACCATATTTGTCTACTTCACTACAAGAAAACTCCGTATTTATTAGGAAAATTTACGATCTTTCCTCGTAAATTTACTACGAAATTACTTCGGTTTTACGAGGAAAACTAGAAGCAAAGTAAGTTCCTCGTAAACAAACGAGAAAATTGTTTCCTCGTAAGGCCGTAATAAAATTACGAGGAAACTACATGGCAAAAGAAAATTTCCTCGTAATTTCGTAATAAAAATTTTCCTTGTAAAGTCCACGTAAAACATTACTACGAAATTAAGAGGAAATGTTCTTTTACTTCTAATTAACGAGGAACTGGCTAGAAAATATCTATTTTAAATCTAAAAACGTGTTTTGTACCTACCTTTCCTCGCAATTTCCTAGTAAATGTTCATATTAGAAAATTTATATAAATACCACCATTTGTGATTCATTTCAAACACACCAAAAAAAATCAGCTTTAAGATTGATCAAAGGAAAAAAAAATGTCCGGTCCTGGAAATATTTTCGAGTTGCGGAAGTGGATGTATTCACACAGAGATAATAAAGGGAGAGTAACGAAAAAAATTCTCGAAGGGTGGGAGAAGTTTATGCATCAAGCAGATTCTACACCACTCACGCAGGAAAGTGGTAAGATGTTCTTTCCTTGTCGGAAATGTTGCAATACAAAATTAGGCCCTCCTGAAAATGTTTGGAAGCATTTAATAAATAGAGGTTACCTGCCATATTATTATATTTGGTATCAACATGGAGAAGATGCTAGTTGTAGGAATGAAGGTAGCAGTAGTAATAGAAATTTTCAGGTTGAACTGGTTGATCATTTGAATAACAAAAATATTTATCAATAGGAGGAACAAATGGTAGATTGTGATAGGATTCATGATATGGTAGGTGATGTATTTGTAACTCATGATGATAATGAAGTTGAAGAACCTAACTTAAATGCAAAAAAGTTTTATAAAATGTTAGAAGCTGCGAATGAGCCAATTTACAGTGGTTGTTGAGAAGGTCTGTCTAAATTACTGTTGGCTGCTGGAATTATGAGTATTAAAACCGATCACAATCTACTTGAAAATTGTATGGATGCATGGACATACTTATTAAAAGAATATTTATCAGAAGACAATGTATCTGCTGAATCTTATTATGAGATTCAGAAATTGGTATATAGTCTTGGGTTGCCTTCGGAGATGATAGACGTTTGCATCGACAACTGCATGATTTACTGGGGAGATGATGAAAAGTTAGAAGAATGACGATTTTGTAAGAAGCCAGGATTCAAACCGCAAGGTCGAGGGCTAAAAGGGTACCGTACCAAAGGATGTGGTACCTACCAATCATAGACAGATTGAAAAGGTTGTACCAATTTGAGGATACTGCTGGAGGGATGAGATGGCACGTCGAGCATACCCAGACGGATAGAGAGATGACTCATCCATCAGATGCAAGAACTTGGAAACATTTTAACAAAGTACATCCATATTTCGCTAGCAATAGCCGGAATGTGTATCTTGGATTATGCACTGATGGATTTAGTTCATTTGGAATGTCAGGGAGAGAATATTCATTGTGTCTAGTCTTTCTTACACCGTAAAATCTGCCACCGGAGATGTGCATGCGACGAGAGTTTCTATTCTTGACCATATTAATACCTGGTCCAAAGCATCCAAAAAGATCTCTCGACTTTTTTCTACAACCACTGATAAAAGAGTTGAAAGATTTGTGGTCAATATGGGTGAGGACATATAATTGTTCAACGAAAACAAAGTTTATGATGTTAGCGATGCTTTTGTGGACCATAAGTGTCTTTCCTGCATACGGGATGTTTTCTGGATCGACTACACATGGGAGATTAGCTTGTCCATATTGTAATGAAATGACAGATGTGTTTAAGTTGAAGAATGGTAGGAAGACTAGTTGGTTTGATTGTCACCGTCAATTTCTTCCCGTTTACCACCCATACTGAAGAAACAAGACATTTTTCAGGCACAAAAGGGTTGTCAAAGACACTCCTCCTCCATATTTAACTGGAGAAGAAATTGAAGCGCAAATCGATTACTACGGTGCTCTAGAAACAGCTCCTCGTTGTGGGAATTGGCATGTTCCCAGTAATATGTCTGATTCTTATGGTGTTCAACACAATTGGCACAAGAAGAGTATATTTTTGGAGTTTCCATATTGGAAAGATCTTCTTTTGCGCCACAGCCTCGATGTGATGCATATAGAGAATAATTTCTTTGAGAAATCGTGAACACTATATTGAATGTCTAATGGAAGACGAAAGACAACGTAAAATAGAGGTTGGACTTACCCGATATTTGCTCAAGAAGTGAGCTACATATAAAAAGCAATGGGCAAGTTCCAGTTCCGATATTCAGACTGTCATCAGAAAAAAGTCTGCGTTGTTCAACTGGGTGGCTTCAGAAATGAAGTTCCCTGATGGGTATGTTTCAAATCTCTCAAGTTGTGTTGAGAAAGGGCAAAATTTTTCTTGGATGAAAAGCCATGATTGTCATGTCTTTATGCAGCGACTACTTCCCTTTGCATCTGCGGAGCTACTACCTGCAAAAGTACATACTTTCAGGTAATTAATATAATACGACGCAAACATTAATTTATTACTTTATATATATATATAT
Source organism: Eruca vesicaria subsp. sativa (assembly GCA_932364175.1). NCBI lineage: Eukaryota > Viridiplantae > Streptophyta > Magnoliopsida > Brassicales > Brassicaceae > Eruca > Eruca vesicaria. The sequence goes on along the minus strand of CAKOAT010670709.1, from coordinate 204,782 downwards.
GAATTGAATATACTAATGTGTTTAATTTTTGTTTTTGTAATATATAAGGAATTGGAGCATTTTTAGGGATCTGAGCACCCGCACTCTTAAAGAGGATGTTGTCCAACAACTTCATGAAAACATCCACATCTTAATGTGCAACTTGGAGAAACTATTTCCGCCTACTTTTTTTTGACGTCAAGGAACACCTAGTTGTCCATCTCTCGTATGAGGCATTACTTCGCGGACCTGTGCATTATGGATGGATGTATCAGTATGAAAGGACCATGAAAACTTTGAAAGGAAAAGCCAAAAACCTAGCAAAAGTTGAAGGTTCTATTGTTGCGGGAAGTTTGATGGAAGAAACATCACATTTCACATCGTACTACTTTGCACCGAAAGTACATACAAGCAAACGAGCTCCAAGAAGATATGGTGATGGTGGTGTCGTGCCGACATATATGGAAGAAGATGTTCCAGACATCTTTTGTCAAATTGAGCGATTGGGTGGGAAATTGAAAGAGGTCTGGTGGTCGAGTGATGAAGACGTCCATAGTGCACACCTTTATATTCTTCTCAATTGCGAGCATCCTTTGATTGGTTATTTTGAAAGGTAAACATATAAACATACACACTTATATATATATTCAATTGATTACATAACATAACATAATTCTACAGCCAATTTGTGACTCAAATCGAAGAAGCAGTCCCTGGTATATCGACAACTGAGTTAGACAAAAGGAAAGATCAACACTTTATCAAGTTGTTGAGGAAACATGTATTATAACTTAAATTTTATGCATACATTACCACATAGTAAGTCTAACGTCTAGTTCTATTACTTTTTTGCAGGTTGATTATGACGATCCTGAATATCCTGCATGATTTCGCGAGTTACTTCAAGGTCCAGTAGCAAAGGTCACTACATCATCGATGTATTTCACCCGAGGCTATACTTTTCATACCTATGACTATGGTAGACACCGAGCGACAAGTAATTATGGAATATGTGTGAAAGGAGAAACAGATTTCTATGGGATCTTGCAGGAGATTTATGAAGTTCAATTCCAAGGTATGAGTCTGAAATGCGTTATCTTCAAGTGTGAGTGGTACGACCCCGTCGTTAACAGAGGTGTTCGGGTTAACAAGAACGGTGTAGTTGATGTCAATGGTGGACAAAGGTACAACAAGTTCTTTTTTTGACATACATGTTTCGAGTACTAATTTATACGTTGTCTTTATTTTTGCAGGTACAACAAATTCGAGCCTTTCATATTAACTTCCCAAGCAGATCAAGTTTGCTTCATTCCATACCCTCAGTTAGCTGTTATCAAAGTTACACCTCGAGGACGAATAATCGCTAGAGAAGAACAACCATTACAAGAAGAAAACACCAATGAAATTGAGGAACCTGAAGCAGAAACTGATGATATCCTACTCATCAATCCGCATAATCGTGAATATGAAGATGTTCCTGATCACTCAACGGACGAAGGTGTTGAGGACGAGTTTTATGAAAATGATGATGTTTCTACAGATTCTGAGAATGTATCCAAATGAATTATGTATGTTTTATAAGTCTGTTTAATCACAAAAATGAATTTAAATTATGTATGTTTTAAGTTTGTTTAATCACAAAAATGAATTTGAATTCGGGGTTTAGGTGTAGAAGAGGTTTGGAGTTTGGTTGTAGAAGAGGTTATAAGTTAAGAAATTTGTGGTTTGGAGTTTGGGGTTTCGAGTTTAGGGATTTACAAAACCTTTCATCGTAAAACCCTAGTAACAGAAAACGTGGGACTCGCGATTTCCTCGTAAAGTTCAAGTAGGCTGTTTCCTCGGAAACTCCACGTAACAAAATTACTAGGACTTTTCGAGGAAACCTAAACGCGGGCCTTGCTATTTCCTTGTAAAATTGTGAGGACATTACGAGGAAAAAAAAATTCCCTATATAAAGTCGAGCCATACGATTTCTCTCATTTGTAGCAATCTTCTCTCAAAATCATTTAAGGTAAACTCTAATTCCTAGTTAAGTGATTAGATTAGGGAATTTAGATTAGGTGGTTAGTTTATGGAATTTAGATTAGGTGGTTAGTTTAGGGAATTTAGATTAGGTGGTTAGTTTAGGGAATTTAGATTAGGTTGGTTTAGTTTTTTTAAGTGTTTTTTAAATGATACTAGTATATTTATGTTTTATTTTTATTTTTAAAGTTTAGATGCCTAGACAGAACAAGCTTAAGAGTAAGAAGACGAGTCTGCCACTTGACGGGAGTCATTACAGAGATATGTTCGGTCGTGAGCCTGGTCCTCATATGGGTGGCGCATCATCTTCTTCAGCTCCCGGTTCTTCCATTCTGGATGACGTAGTTCCTGACTCTCATTTTTCTCAGAGAGTTTCTCCGGTTCCCCGGTTTGATCCACCACCTCCTCCTCCTCCTCCTCCTCCTCCACCGGCCGCCGGGGTTCATCCCAATTTGGAGGTGCCGCCAAACACTCCATTTGCGGTGTACACGGTCAAGGATATTATGGCAGCGCCAGGCAGAGAAGGGTTACCTGAGTTAGATCCTCTCCGATGGGACGGGTGCAACATATTTTGGTATGTTACATTTTTAAAAAAAGTTTTTTGATTTATTTATTAATTAACCAAAAATTAACAAATTTAATTAATATTTTTATTTTGTTTTTTGTTCAGATTAAATGTTGACGGATATGTCGCTTAGAGCGTCACCAATTGTATCAAGGGATACTTTCCCGATCCAGTTTCAAACTGGAAAAAGACAGCCAGCCACACCAAAAAGTCGTGGTTCAAATCGTTCATCGTAAGTCATTGATAAAAAAAAAATTTAATTATTTAAAAATTTTAATATTATTGAACTAATTAATCTAATATTTTCTGGTTAGAGCAAAAATATCGTTGGTCCATAGGGATTCACCAGCGGGTGAAGACGGAGTTGGAGGCAAAGTTCAAAGCGTGATTGCTCGACATGGTCTAGAACTGGAAGGGCGATTTTCAGGTGGATTTATCAATTTTATATAGTTTTATATATCATTGACTTCGAATAAGTTTTAAAAAAAAAAATTTCAGGTGGATGGTTATGAAGAAGGGAAACCCGATTGCCTCACATATGCGGTGTGGGATGGCCTCATCAGATATTGGGGGTTGCCGGACTCGATCAGAACCTCTAACACAAACTCAGAGAACTGCATGATAAAAGACTAGCATGCAAACACGAAGATGCTTCACACTAGGGGTCGAAAACCTCACGTGGGAATCCGTCTAGACATGGTAAATTAATATTTTTTAATCTATTTATAGATTTCTAATTAATAATTAATTTTTAAAATTATTTTTTTAGGCTAAAGAGACCGGAGTTCTTCCATCTCTGAAAGAGCTTTACGAGAGGACCCATCAGAACAAGGCTGGGCATTTTCTAGATCCTAGATCTGAGCGAATCTACAATAAGGTTGTTGCTCGGGTTAACCACCGCTAGATCCAGCTGACTCAGCAGTCTGGGACACCCATCATATTATCCACTCCCAAAGTGGATAAGATTTACGAGGAGGTAAATAATTTGTTTTCTTATTAATTTTTATTATTTTTTTAATGTTATTAATCTTTTTATTTAAAGGTCGCCCATAGGAAAAAGGGACGTAATGTTGGGATTGGTCCGAATAACGATGTCCCCACAGCGACATCGTCTTATGCTCAGGAACAGCACGATATCACTGCTCAGCTGCGCTCAGAGTTGCAAAGGCGACGCAATCTCATGTGAGTTCTCTCTCTGATATCCTGGACGTTTTGGCGGTTGGAAACCCATGTTGCGTGTGAGACGGGAAAACAGAGGGCTTCCAACCCAACAACATCCACCGTCACAGTCACAGCTGACGACCAACATTGACGACCAACATTGACGAGGAGGAGTTGGCAAGCCGGGACGACTTCGTTCGTCAATTTAACGAGCACCATCCATAATTTAGTTTTTTTTCTTATTAATTGTATAATGAATTTAAAACTTAAATATTTAGTTATTTATAAAATAATTTGTAAGTTCTTTTTTATTTATAATTTGGATTCTTCAATTTTTTAAAAATATATTATTTATATTTATTTTAATTATAATTTTTAAATAGGAAAAAACATTTCCAAGTAAATTCCTTATAAAATATTACGACGCGCTTACGAGGAAGAGGACTGCTACGGTGATATACCATGATTTTGACCCGCTTTTAGCCATGGTATTGATATGTTTTTATAAGTTTTATATATGTTTTGGAGTCTATTAGGTATGTTTTCAGGTTCAAGAGCATTTTAAAGTAAAGTGATGATTTAGATGCCCTTATGGAGCTTAAAGGAGAGTTTTCTGAGATGACTATGAAGATCAGACAACAAGGATACATATTGATCGATACACACCCTGTGTAATCGATCGATGACGCTTCCATAGAAGATAAAGTCGAGATACTCCATCAATCGATGTACACCATGTGCCATCGATCGATATGAAGCGTGGAGAACAAGTCCGACTTGGCCGACTTGAAGCCCAAGTCTTCCCAATATTACAATAATGCCCCTGACGAGTTTTTAAGCTAATAGAACTCATATTTATAGTTTTTGCCTATGTGTTTGGCAAGGCATGCTTTCTTGTGCTTTGTATGCTTTTCAATTCTTTTGTTCTTTTGTTCTTTTGTTCTATTCTATACTTAGCAATAAAGTATTTCTTTTCATCTTAATTCTCAAAGGTTATAGAATTCGAGATTTAGAAGAAACACACAAAGAGATTTGTTGTTTCAAGAACAAAAAGTTCAATCTTCTAATCTATGAGTTTCTATTATTACCTTGCTGTTATGAATCTCTCAGCTATGTCGGAGTAGATTTCTTTGTTAGATTTAGGGTTCAAATAGTTATGAGGGATTAGCCCCAACTATGGAATGTTGAGTTGTTGATATTCATTATCCAAATGAACCCTAATGCTTACTCTAGAGTAGCTACCTAGAGTATGATCATGGATGTGATTTAACTTGTTAATACTTGTCCTGAAATCATTTGGCATAAGCTTAGATCCTCGAGGGATGTGCGAGAGCCGGTTTATGATCTTGGTGAACACAGTTTCGATTCGATCTTATGCTATATTGATCGATACTCCTATAGAGTCATCGATCGACGGCAACCCATATCGTCCGATATCGCTGTCAAAACATCGGTCGATATTGTCGGCAATAAGATCAATGGATGAGTCTATTTAGCGACTGCTATTAGATCTGTCTAAGAACCGAAGTTCTTATATATCTTGCAATCAAATCATTAAAACATCTGTAGCATTATAATCCTGATTATCTGAATAGTAACCTTTAATCTAACTATTTTCTTTTATTGTTTTAAACCAAAACCTATTCTCTTGGGAAACTTACCATTGCTTACAAACTGCAATTTACTATTTTAATTAATAAACCTAGCATAATCACTTAGGATTACATCTACTGTGTTCCTTAGTTCCTTGTGGATTTGATCCCTAAGTACTACAACTGAACCTCTTATTTGAGAGAGTAATTCACTCCTTATGGTTAAACATTTGAGTGATATCAAATTAGGCGCCGTTGCCAGGGAACTTTGATAGCCATTAGATTTAATCTGATTAGGTCTAGGTTATTTTTCTTTTATTGTTTATTTCTCTTCTGACACCAAAATTTTTTCTTGTCTTTTTTAGGTACATGCCCAGCAGTACTAGAAGCAACAAGAACAAACAACTTGTGTAATCAGAAGACCCTCACAGCTTGGAACGTAGAATCCGCAAAGACCTACGCTCCGCATCGATCGACATCAACACTTCTTTGTCGACCGATACTTTCCTACCACAGTCGACCGAGATACCTTCAACGTCGACCGATACTCGCACCGTCACATCGCTCGACATCAACAACCGTTCGTCGACCGATACCCTTCATCCGACATCGATCGATATACATTACCTTACATCGATCGATACTAACCGGCGAGACATGGTAGCGCCTATTATTCTCACTACCGATGAGAATGGAGACCTGCGTGATCGAGATGGTCACCCGCGTAATGAAGCAGGTCAGAAGCTGAACGCTCAGAAATAGATCATTCCTGAGCAAGAAACTGCACCTACAGACATAATTCAACCTGTAGAAGAGGCTAACTAGTGATGGCAACTTCAACACCAGGAATTCACAAGAGGCTGTGAAGTTAATTGATAACTTAGCTTCCAGCAACAGCACAAAGAATTCATGAAGACAAAAGCTACATCATTCCTTGAGAAGAAATACATCAATGAAGTGCAAGAACAACTGGATACCATTCAGCAGTTACTAAACAAGCAGATCTGTTCAGTGGAGGATGCAGAAACTGCAGGTGAAAATTATACAGAAAAAGATGTGAACTGGGTTAGTGGTGCTGGTTTTCAGAGATCTGGTAACCAAGGAAGATACAAAAACTTCACAGGCCAGAGAAGCAACTTCAACCAGAGTTCACAGAAGCCTAACACCTTCAGCAGCAGCAACCCCAACAACAACATGAGCTATGGAAACTCATTCTCCTCCAACCCACATCCACCCACCCAAGATACTAAACTGGAGGAGATGCTTGACAAGGTCCTTGAGAGTCAGCAGAAACTCCAGACAGACTTCAATGGAAAGATTGACTCCGTCTACAACACCCTCCAAACAAAGCTAGATTCTTTGAACACCCATATGAAGAAGCTAGAGACTCAGGTGTTTTAGACAGGAGAAGCCCTAAAGAAGCAGGAGCTTGCTAACAACCATAACATCAATGCCATCCTGGATGATGATTTTTGGGAAGAGGTAGTAGAAAAGATTCAAAGATCTGATGATGAGAGAGACTTCATTCGCTACTACTATCGATCGATTTCATCCCGTGAACATCGACCGATAAGATCCCATGTACATCGATCGATAGACTTTGATGAGTGTCGATCGATGGACTTAGACGAATACCCTCACGAGTGCAGTGCCGTAAAGACTATGTCTCACGAAGCCTTCGCAGCACGTCACCCACATCCGCCCGTCCCTGTCAAGATCGATCCGCAAGACATCGACCGACATGATAACCCTCCCATCGATCGACAGGAAGACCATGATATCGACCGACGCACTCCAGTTAGTGTCGCCCGATACACGGTACCCCAATGCCGAGTGCAACTCCCCAAGATAGATAGTGCACGTATTGACGCATTCAGGGAGCAGTAATACACTACTAGAAGCCCTCAAAAAGCCATCTTGGAGAGACCCACAGATATCTTTGAGTCTATGGGGATAGAAAAGGAAAACCATGGAAGAGTTCTCAGAAAAAGGAAAGAGAAGATACCCAAGCCTTATAAAAGGGAAACTAATGAGAAAGAATTGTTAAGCTTCAGAAAGAGAGTTCTAAAGATACCTAGAGAGAAACCTTTTGAAGAAGCCTACTTTTCACACAGATTATGGATGTCTTTCAGAGAGACCAGAGAGACAGAAGAAGACATCAAGAGAATGTTTCACCAAGTCAGAGACAGTCTAAAGCAGAATATCACACTGGAGAAGAAGAGCGATCCAGGGAAGTTCACAATACCACGTTCCATTAGAGGTGTTGAGTTCCCTCGTGCCATATGTGATATAGGATCTGGAGTTAGCATCCTACCCAAGCTTATGGCAAACCAGCTAGGTTTGAAGATAGATCCTACTGAAGAATTCTTCATCTTTGTGATTGTTCTCAGCAGAACTCTGGAGGAATAGTTAGAAACCTTGAGGTAAAGATTGGAGATGCCCTAATTCCTACAGACTTCCATGTCCTGGCCAACAAGATCAACTTCAAGACTTCTCTACTACTTAGAAGAGCCTTCTTAGCCATAGTTGGAGCCGTTTGTGATCTCAAATCCAACAAGCTATGTCTAACCCTCATCAACCCTACCATCCACTACAACCCTATTCTAGTCATCAAGTTTCCAAGGATGAAGTGCCCAGCACTCGTAGCAACATGTTTCTGTGCCCGCGAGTATGATTCCATGGCCAAGTACGAAACCGATCCCGATCCATCGACCAATGGCAGTCTTTTACCATCGACTGATACCAGCCGACCCGCGTCGACCGATGGCTACACATGGTCATCGATCAATACGCTATTACAGAAGATCGAGGAAGAGTTTCCAGACGGCGATTTTGGCACCAATGATTGGGAGAACGATCATTACATGCCCGAGCTAGCTAGCATCACTACCAAGGAGGAGTATGATGAAGATTATGAAGAGGAATGAGCCACAGAGTTTAGACTTCTTCGAGAAGATGAAATAAGATTTCCTCTCCCATCCTACATCTTCGGACCATCGACCGATAGAGACCTTTCTCCATCGACCGATATGCCCCTACCCAGATCGCTCAAACGACGTTTCAAATCAACGAGCGACGAACCCTACTGTGCATCAATCTATGTCCCACATGAGCCACGAGACGGAGATTACTCGATTGAAAGTCGGGCGAGCAGTTACAATGAGAGTTTTGCAGTAGACACAGCACCACTACCATCTGCGATCCACCAGATGCACACGTATCGACCGACACGTAGCACCAGCCATCGACCGACATGTTCCTCAACAGATCGACCGATGCACCTGCTCTACCATCGATCGATACAACATCTACACCATCCAAGGTACAAACACATAAAATCGATTTTACATTACTAACTCCGGATGAATATGGTATTTTCAGGGATCTAGAAGGTCATGCACGAGCACTAGATGGAAGAATCATTCCAATAACCAAAGAAGATGTTGCAGACATTCTTCAGATGGCCAATGGACCAATTAGTCCCTACATACAACCACCCATCTACCAGAATGATCAGCACCAACCACACCAACTTCATGAGCAAGATGGTGCAGAAAACCTTCATTCTAACTCAGCAAATCCAGAATCTCAATGCCTATCGATCGATACCTGGAAGAGAGCATCGACCGATATACAACGCGAGTTTGGGAAGAGAGCTTTCAAACATGGAGTTCGTCGTTTCTTCTGGGAAAAGAAAGACGAATTTGGTGTCTACAGAGATGAAAGTGGATATGCAAGAAGCATCAGTGGTGACATCATCCATGTTTACAAAGAAGATATTGAGAAGCTGCTTAATAGAGCCACAATGTTTGAACGCTCTTGTATCTGTTTACAAGAGCATGCTGAACAGTTTACTAAGGGAGTTCCAGTTTGCAAGCAGAGGTTACATACATGCTGAATGAAAGAACCAGTGAACACAACTGGGAGATAGCAGGATTGAGCTCAGAACATGAGAAAGCCATATCAAAACTTCAAGGAGAACTATTATGGAATCTGTCTGGCAATGACTTCCTTCGAAAAGAGAGAAAAGCATCACAAGAAGAGGTGAATGCACTCCGCCACGAACTTGAATCTAAGAGACGGCCATCGACCGATGCAGAACCATCAGCATCGATCGACACGATCTTAAACAAACCTATCGAGAGTGACTTCCAGAAGCTATCGATCGATGATCTACCCAGCACATCGACCGATATTCGCGCACCAGGCTACTGTACCAGAGAAGAACTTGAAGAAATTAAAAGAGATATCTACAGATCTATTGAATTCTGTGACGAGCACACATAGATCACTAGACAAATTTTGGTTCCCGGTACAGAGTGACGTTAAGGGATTGCAATGCTCAGTAGAGGATATTCAGCAGGAGATCGAAAACATCAAGAAACAGCTCGCGAGCCAACCTGCACAATCCGCATCGATCGACGAGCATTTGCAACCATCGACCAATGGACATCCATCCACATCGATCGACAGGACTACACCGAGATCGATGGATATCACCCTTTCTCCTGTGCACCACACCCAAAACCTCAACGCCATGCCAATGAGTACTGATCTAGGACACACCTACAGCAACACTGGACGACATGAGTGCATTTTATCAAGTATTGAGGAGTGTTTACTGAGAATCCACTATGAGGTCCAAGTTTGCAAGGTAGAATGACCAAAAGCGAGAAAGCCACAAGAAGCTTTCTAACTTCATGGTTTGAAGAATCACAAGACAAGGAGGATACTTGTTTCCCAACAAATACCGGCAACCCACCTCACTAGCCACCATACCTCCATAGTCAAGCTAAATGACTTTAACTAAGCGTTGAGTGGGAGGCAACCCACTGTTAGGTATTTTCTTACTTAGTTTTATTTTATTTTTACATATTACTTTCGTTTTTATTTGTTTTTAGGAACATAGCTACACGACCACTACCTCTATCGACCGATGAGACCCTATCTACATCGCCCGACATAACCATATCCATGACGATAGATGGAAATGACTCACCATCGATCGATACGAACATCGGTCAGGTATATCGTTCACAATTTCGATATCAGTTATACATTTATTATTTCTTATGCTCTAACTCCGACTGGTTATACACTGAGGACAGTGTATGATTTAAGTCTGGGGGGAGTGAACTACTGATGCTACTTTACCTTTTTGATCTCTTTAAAAAAGTTTTCAAAAAATTGGTTTTATTGAGTCAAGAAAGGGACAAAAATATTTCAAAATATTTTTTATTTTTATCTTACTACTCTTTAGCACCATTCTTAGAATTATTGATTGCAAAATGTACTTTAAATACTAAAGTGGATCACCGATCATCCTATGACAACACTTTTCATGATTGTTTGGAAGAACCAAAGCTGATTTCCAACCTAACATGTCATCTATTGATTGTCTTGGGACTTGGTATACAAGGGATCGAAATCCTCATACAAGTCTGGAAGGTAAAAGTGTCAAAAATTTTGGCTTCTTTCTCTCCTTCCTTTGGCATCCCATAAAGAGAAAATAAAAGATTGAGATGATTTCCTGAGGGGCAGAGGGAGAGGTACATTACCCATGACCCCACTCTTCTAAATCAAAGGAATGATCACACATTGTGGAAGTGAGGGAGAGGTAAATTACCTATGACCCCACTATTCGCCTACATTTTGTCAAAAAAGAGACTACAAAAGTTGAAAGATCAATAAGATGAACATTAGCTGTTCATTGGGATTTATATAAAAGAAAAGAAAGTTTGGGATTGAGAGAAGGGGGAAAAACAGAGAAAAGGAACCAGAATGAGAATGCCTGGAACTTGTTTGAGTTGAATCCAAGTGTTCTTTGATCGATACTCCCAAGGTAAAGCCTACACCTTTATTTTATGCATAAATGAAATCAGTAGAGGGGATAGACAGACAAGATTGTTTAAGTTAATTGGCTAGATGAATTTGATTGCTAAGCTAGGATATGGTATAATGTATTTCTTTAGTTAGTAATATGAGATGCGGCTTGCAACAAAGTAGAGGTAATGATTTTAAAGCTAAGATTTTATTGAGTCCCTACTATTTTAAAAAATTCTTCCAAAAGAGACTAATGGTTTGTGTGAGGACAAGCAAAATGTTAAGTCTTGGGGAGTTGATATACCATGATTTTGACCCGCTTTTAGCCATGGTATTGATATGTTTTTATAAGTTTTATATATGTTTTGGAGTCTATTAGGTATGTTTTCGGGTTCAGGAGCATTTTGGAGTAAAGTGATGATTTAGGTGCCCTTATGGAGCTTAGAGGAGAGTTTTCCGAGATGATTATGAATATTAGACAAAAGGATACATATCGATCGATACACACCCTGTGTAATCGATCGATGACGCTTCCATAGAAGATGAAGTCGAGATACTCCATCGATCAATGTACACCATGTACCATCGATCAATATGAAGCGTGGAGAACAAGTCCGACTTGGCCGACTTGAAGCCCAATTTTTCCCAATATTACAATAATTCCCCTGACGTGTTTTTAACCTAATGGAACTCATATTTATAGTTTTTGCCTATGTGTTTGGCAAGGCATGCTTTCTTGTGCTTTGTATGCTTTTGAATTCTTTTGTTCTATTCTATACTTAGAAATAAAGTATTTCTTTTCATCTTAATTCTCAAAGGTTATAGAATTCGAGATTTAGAAGAAACATACAAAGAGATTTGTTGTTCCAAGAACCAAAAGTTCAATCTTCTAATCT
>CAKOAT010670709.1:173560-192644 GCA_932364175.1 Eruca vesicaria subsp. sativa | reverse complement strand
CCAACTATGGAATGTTGAGTTGTTGATATTCATTATCCAAATGAACCCTAATGCTTACTCTAGAGTAGCTACCTAGAGTATGATCATGGATGTGATTTAACTTGTTAATCATTGTCCTGAAATCATTTGGCATAAGCTTAGATCCTCTAGGGATGTGCGAGAGCCGGTCTATGATCTTGGTGAACACAGTTTCGATTCGTTCTTATTCTATATCGATCGATACTCCTATAGAGTCATTGATCGACGGCAACCCATATCGTCCGATATCGCTGTCAAAACATCGATCGATATTGCCGGAAATAAGATCAATGGATGAGTCTATTTAGCGACTGTTATTAGATCTGTCTATGAATCGAAGTTCTTATATATCTTGCAAGCAATTCATTAAAATATCTGTAGCATTATAATCCTGATTATCGGAATAGTAAATTTGAATCTAACTACTTTCTTTTATTGTCTTAAACCAAAACCTATTCTCTTGAGAAACTTACCATTGCTTACAAACTGCAATTTACTATTTTAATTAATCAACCTAGCATAATCACTTAGGATTACATCTACTGTGTTCCTTAGTTCCCTGTGGATTCGATCCTTAAGCACTAAAACTGAACCTCTTATTTGAGAGAGTAATTCACTCCTTAGGGTAAAACATTTGAGTGATATCATACGGCTTTACAAGGACTTGGTTTCGAGGCTTTTACGAGGCAAACTGTACGAGGACTTTACGAGGAAATGTGTATCCACTCTTTTATGAGGAAATGTTTCCTCGTAAATTTACTAGGAACTTACGAGGAAAAAGGCTTTACGATGAACGTGTTACGACAAAACGCCTTTCGTCATACTTTCCTAGTAAAGGCCCCTTTACTAGGAAATTACGAGGAAAAGCCGTACTAGCAAGACTTAAGTTTTATTGTAGTGCTTCCTCATCTGCCACACAAAACTCAGCACCATGTAAAAAATCAAGCTTGCTTGTGATCTAACATAAAAAAGGAAGTAAATTAATTGTATAGAAATCAAGCTACATCAAAGAAGACCTAAAAAAAGGTAGCATGCCTGAGCTGTGAAAATAAAGAATCAGATAGAGCACAGCTCCACGACGGCGACCTGCAGCACATGAGCCAGTAACTCAGAAATAGAAAGAGATAACAAAAGAGATCACTGTACTTATGAAGAACCTCTGGCTTCATGTAGCTGACTATAGCTTCAACTTCTTGACATGATTCCCTTAAAACAAAACAAACGAAAAGATTGAAACAGCTATACAATTGCTGAAGTCATAGCTGGAAACCACAAGTTTTGTGGTTCTGTGCACTTTCGTTGAAGGTAAAATCGAAACAAACACAAAAATATATATTTTCATTAATTAATAAAGAAAAATAACATTAGATATGGGAAACATTATAATCCAGAAAAGAAGCGAACTTGGTTATGCAGGTTTGGTCGATCAACACTCAAACTGAGCCAAGGTCAAAAGGAATGACATGACATCCTCTCATTGGATAATTAGATACTTACAAAACTTATTTGTAATCTAGTTTTTTTTCTATAACAGTGACTGTTAAGTATTTGAACTTACTTCGGATATATTCAACAGGTTTTTGAAATCCATCCTATGATCGAATGGAATATGGGAAGAGCTCTTAAGAAAGCCCATAAACCAAACTGAGGCAAACAGTGACATTGTTGTAAAGGTACTATGGCTTTAGCCGTGTCATGATTGATACAGATATTCAGAGCGTTGAAGAAACTAATGGCCTCTGTTAATTTGACCTTCTAGAAGTACCTATCTATGTTAAGTGTGGTCTTAATAAGCTGTATGCCTTGTATGTCGTCGCTGAAAGTGCTTCGGATTGCCTGCAACTCACGAATAATGTCGGCGTTTTGAGGCGATTGCTTAGATGCCAAAAATGAGAAAAAACAGCGTGAGTGGAGACGATGTGGAACCGAAATCGATCGTCAAGATCACGACTTTGTGATGTCCCTGAAGCATAACAGGAGGAACCCTAAGATTGTTTGGGCCATGTTGAAGACGAATGGTACTTCAGAGCCCATCTTTTGAATTGCCAGGCCAGTATCATATTTGAGCTTTCAGAATAACAAACTGCATTAAAAACAAATGGCCCAGCCCATGAAAGTTACAAAATCATTCGAAAGTTGAGATTTTATAGAGAGGCTGACGTGGCGGAAAAAGCCCCTACCTCCTTAATGATATGGACGCATGAGAATGGAAGTAAGTCAACTTTATTATATAAGATATGTCTTTAAAAAACCTTGACGAGAAGCAGAAATTGACGTTTTCATCTGATCTTTTATCCTTTTATTAGATGTTCATTATGATTTTTATTTGTTTAAGCTAAGATGGCTGCAGCCTGCAACCCTGAGCCACGTGACCTTTTTAATTATCTAATTGATTTAATTTTTTATTATCTCTCAATAAGACCTATATTTTTTTTATTTTTTTTTTTGACAACGAACGGCTGATCTGTTACTCAAGCTTGAGGTGGTCTGGGAATCCAGAGCGGAATAGAACAACCAATATACATGAGATCACGATAAAAGGATCGGGCAGTCTTAGCTAAATGATCGGACACAGCATTTAGAGATCTAGGTACATAAGAGATCTAGAAGTCTGGGAAACAAATCCTCAGCGTCAAAATCTTCTCCAGTTCCGTCAAAAAGTTTGGCCATCCATTGGGATCCGTGAGCATTGCTAACAATTCCTTGCAGTCCGTCCCAAAGCTCTGACATGGCGAATGTTGAAGCATGTTCTCCATTGCCCACCGCAGCGCTTCCAGCTCAGAATGCAGAGCCGACTCCACTCTACTCACAATACGTATCCCCATCAGCTGACTATTTCCCATGCTATCCTTCCAGTCCCAACCACATCCGGAGAATTGATCTATAGAGGTCCAAGAACCGTCTATCATGCAAATATCTTGTAGACTTATGGTCTGCCGTTCAGTATCACCGTTCTCTTGTGTAATCACAACTTCTTGCTCATTAGCTTGGAACCAGGCAAGACACTCACTCTCTGCATACCGAGCCAGTTCCAGAGGGTCTCCATCTATTCCTCTGAACAACTTATCATTCTGAGCCTTCCAAATGTATCATATTAACCAAGGATAAGGATCCCTGTCTAATTCTGACCCACAAATGTCCTTCTTCCGCCAGAATAGATAATCCATATTCGCATATGTACTCTCCAAAGGGAATAAAGTTGAGCTGGTAGGTATAGATGCTAAGGCCCATACCTGTAAAGCCGGTGGGCATTGAAAAATTGCATGTGCAATTGTTTCATCCGGTTCTCCGCATCGTGGGCAGAAATTATCGCATCTCATGTGTCTATGATTCAGCGCACTCGTAACCGCCACCTGCCCCGATATAATCTGCCACATAAGATGACACATCTTCGGGGGTGCTTTAACCTTCCAAACTTGTGCTTGGAGCCTTTTAATGCTAGGTTCATCTACCACATTCTCATCCTCCTTCATTAGTATACTGCGAGCTACCCAATAGTCGGACTTGACAGTGTACTGCCCACTCCTTGTGTAACTCCAGCAGTGTGTGTCTCTACGATGGGTTGAACTAATAGCCATACTCTTTATGAGAGGTATATCAGCCGCGTCCACATAATTTGCCAGCCAATCCAGATCCCAAGACTTTGTTTCTTGATTGATAAGATCACTTACTCTCATATTCGGATGCAGAACCGGAGCTGATGCATGCGCTGGTCTCTCTGGGATTGTGGGAATCCATGGGTCCTCCCATACCTTCACTTCATACCCTGAATGAATCTTCTGTCTAACCCCCAATAGCAATAATTCACGTGCAGCCGAGATGCTTGTCCACACATATGATGGACTGCTGACAGTGAGCTTTCGCAAAGGCGAACTTAGTCGATAATACCGCCCTCTCATAACTCGAGCAACCAATGAAACTGGATTTTGGGCCAATCTCCACAACTTCTTTGCTAGTAACGCCAGGTTAAACTAATGGACCATCCTAAATCCAATTCCACCTTCCTCTTTAGATAGACAAATCTTGTCCCATGTTCCAGTGTAAGCCTCTCTTTGGTGGGTTTGAGCTCCACCAAAACTGTGCAATGGCACTAGCCAAGGCATCACATATCTCCAATGGAAGCAAAAAGCAAGACATAACATAGGTTGGGAGAGCTAATATGATTGACTTAATCATTACTTCCTTTCCACCTTTAGACAACCACCTTCCCGTCCATCCATTCACTCTGTTCCGAAGTTTGTCTTTTAAGAAGGCAAACAGCTTACATTTCGAGCCACTGATATCCTCTGGTATCCCTAGGTAGTTCCCCATTCCTGCGTCATTTTGAATCCCAAGTATATCTTTGATCTCCTGCCTGGCCTCTTGACCGATCCTCTTACCAAAGAGTAAAGAAGACTTGTCAAAATTGATGCACTGTCCAGAGGCTTGTCCATATTTCCTAACCACTTTCATAACTTCTTCACATTCACGGGGCTCCGCCTTACAAAAGAAAAGGCTATCATCAGCAAAGAGTAGGTGGGATACCGATGGACACACACGCGTGATGCGCATCCCTGTTATCTTTCCCTGATTCTCTGCGTGATTAAGAAGGCTAACGAGCGCTTCCGTGCATAGAATAAATATGAAAGGGGACAAAGGATCTCCCTGACGTAGACCTCTCTCCAGGACAATATTCCCTCGTGGATGTCCATTCATGAGTACCTTATACTTTACTGTCGTTATACATCGCATAATCCAGGTAATCCAGACTTCAGAGAACCCCATCTTCCTCATGGTGGCTTCAATTAAAGACCATTCCATACGATCATATGCCTTACTTATGTTTGTTTTGATGGACATCCTCTTGTTGCACCCACTTGGTTTTGTTCTTAAGGCATGGAACAATTCCTGGGCTATCATTATGTTATCTGATATCTGTCTCCCAGCAACAAAGGCTGATTGGATTTCAGAAATCCTATCTGGAAGGACCTTTTTAAGTCTTTGGCATAATACCTTTGAGATAATCTTGTAGCAAACATTACAAAGACTAATGGGTCGTAGTTGACTCATCTAGTTTGGCTTGTCAACTTTTGAGATAAGGCATATATTAGTATCGTTAAGACCAGTCGGAATAGTCCCATGAAATAAGAATTCATTAACCATACGAGTTAAATCATCCTTAACGATATCCCAAAAATTTTGATAGAACAAGGCTGTCATTCCGTCAGGTCCAGGAGCTTTCTTAGGATGCATAGCAAAGAGGGCTAATTTAACTTCCCACTCTGAAACCGGAGCTGTGAGACCCTCATTTTCTACCGGCGTAATTGTAGTGGTAACTTCAGAAAGTGCCTCCTCGATCTCCTCAGGGTTCGATGATTGGAAAATTTGGCAAAAATAACTAGTAGCAAGGGCTACCAGGCCTTCCTCATCCTCCACAATATTCCCATCTGCATCTAAAAGTTGGGTTATCCTGTTCTTCGCTCTGCGCTGCTTCGTTAAATCATGGAAAAATTTAGTGTTTCGATCTCCCTCCCTTAACCAGAATACCCTACACTTCTGCTTCCAGAATAATTCATCCGCCTTAAGGGCATCAGATAATTCTTTTAGAGCCGCCGCTATCTCCTCTGTAGTGGCATCATCGTTGGAGGATAATCGATCCACCCTTTCCTTTAACTCCTCTACACTTTTCCCTGAGTTCAGATTGTGTTGCCTTTTCAAATCACATAACGCCCGCCTGCAGCTCGTAATATGCTCCATAATACTTGCACCCGGTGGTAGATCTGGTGATTTTCATCCTTCAAGTATAATCTGTCTAAGTTCCTCATTCTGAAGCCATCGCTTATCAAACTTAAAGTTTTTCGATCTCCGTGGCTTCTTTTTAAGAATGTCTGCCAGGATTGGACGATGATCCGAACCCCAAAGTCTCAGATACTGCACTTTAGAATGAGGAAATTTCTCATGCCAGTTCTCATTACCCACAGCCTTATCAAGGCGACATCTAACAGTAGCATTTCCTGCTCTTCTTCCTACCCATGAAAGCATGTTTCTTGTGAAAGGAAAGTCCAGCATGCCACAATCACTTAGCATCTGCTTAAAAGGCAAGAAAGAGCTATCTGTGCGTTGTCTACCTCCTTCCTTCTCTTCCTGACAAGTAATTTCATTAAAATCACCAATCATAAACCAAGGTCCATTTCTTGTTGTTGAGAAACGCGTAAGACGTTCCCAAACTAATTCTCTTCGTTCTACTACAGGATCCCCATAGACAAATGTCATATAGACTTTTATTCCATCAATGACTGTCTCAATGTCAATCATTCTGTTATTCGAAAATAAAATCTTAACTTGAAAATCATCCATAAAAAATAAAGCTAAACCGCCGCTGAGACTAAGTGGCTCAACGGTAAACAAACGATCAAATCCTAAGTCGGCCTGAATGTCAACAGCAGCCTCTTATTCTTTGTTTCTGAAAGGAACACTAGTCTTGTGCGATGTTTCTGACACATCTCCGTAAGGCGTCGAATTGTGAGGTCAGTCCCAATCCCTCGACAGTTCCAGCTGGGTGTCTTCATGGATGATTGTGGGATGGGTTTTTGGACCCCACCGAACCACTTGCTTTTTGTGCCTTAGACCGATCCTCTCTAGCATTATGACTATGATGTCTTGGTTTAGCCATGTCCCCAGTGTGCTTCTGAGAAGTAGAACTTAGGACTCGCAGTCGTGGAGATCCCCGACGGAGAACCTCTTTCTTCCTTGGAGTCCTCATGTTTCCATTCCTGCCTCCTATCACAATTCTTGAGCTTTTTTCCTTCTCAGTATGACGAGATGTATGTTGTGTTGCAGGCGCCTCCAGATCTATGAGTTCCTCATCAAACAGATCATCCTCCTCATCCATTCTTCCTTCTTCCTCAAGTGATACAAGACCCATATTAGATAAAGCCTCAATGACCCCTGCATCATCATCCTCTGGCCCAGCAAAATCAGTGTGGTACGTCAAAGAACGCACTATACTCTTTGGGCGAAGCGTCACGTTATCCTGCATGGTTGGAGAGGTAATCTTTCTGGCAAGCCTTTGCTTTTGTGGAATGGCATGAGCCACAGCCGGTTTAGCTGCCTGCCCTTTCACGTTAGCATCATCTTTGTCATTAGATCCTGCGCGCGAGATCCTTTCCATAGTTTGCTTACGTGAAGCTCTATCCCCAGCCGTCTCTATCTCCACTTGATCTTCATTCTTACGGCTAGCATGAGGATAACCAGAACCAGTAAGAGCATCAGAAGCATGATCATGTGAGCCCTGTTTCCCGCTTATACCTGCATGATGATCAGGCGAGTCATCATGGCGCTCTGCTATCTTTCGCCGAGCAGGAACAAAATGGTTCCTGGTCGTATCCTTCTCTCGCCACTCCATCGTATCAGCCCAAAGGCTTTGGGTGGAACTCCGCCAGCTTCCGGTTGCTCTCCAAGGTACTGACTTCCCATCACTACTCCTCTCAGTCCTCACAGTTCCCGGCAACTTCTCCCCTACTGTGACCCTCGCAACATCCCGAGAAGAAGAAGCAAAAGACTTTTCATTTCTAGTGTCATGTTGGCGATCATAAGGGGATCGGAACTGTCTGTTATTCTGTGTCTCATTACGTCTCCTCATCACCCGATCATGTCGTTAATTCGCTGTACCGTGACGGTGAGTGTAGCCAGCATCAGTGCTATTATAAGTCCCAGAGTTCTCAGCCCGTGTATCCTCATGATCCTTGTGACGAAGCCCTGGTTTGGTATATCCATCTTTCCGCTGTTGAGAAATATCCTTAGAACCAGCTGGTATGTTGTTGCCCTGGAAATTCAAGCTCATGTTTATTATGCCTCTACGTACTGTCACTCTTCTATCCTCCTCTTTTGGCACCACAACACGTTCGAAAACATTGTTAAGCTTTGGTTTCAGAGGACAATGGTCCTTCTCATGTGTCAGAACACCACAAGTAGTACAATGTTTAAAAAGAAGATCATAGGTTATCTTGATTGTGACTGCATCTCCTTCCTCATTTGTTGCCATTCTTGTGAACTTAAGAGGCTTGCGCGTATCAATATCAATTAGCATCCTCCCCTCCTCCAGCTCAAGAGTATCCACACGCCCCAGAGTTTCCCCGAAGCCACGCAGATTCTTTATTGTCCACAAGTACAAAGGCACTCCAGTTATAGTCACCCAAAAAGGAATAATCCATGGGTAATCATTGTGTACAATAGGCTCCCACCGCACTAACACAAACATGCAGAAATTATAGTGGAAAGGTCCTTGGCTTAACACTTCGGTTATATGCTCTTCAGAAGTAAAATTTAACAAGAATTTTCCGTTTCCCAAGTCATTCGCTGTGATGCGATCCTGCATTCCCCATTGCGTAGGCATATAGTTGATTAAGTTTTCAACATTCTGCTTCCTCGGATTTAGTATTTTTCCTATCAAGGAAAGTTTGAACTCCTCAATCACTTGAGTATTCTCATCAGCCAATAGCCGGAAAGGCTCTTCCTCTTCCAACGTCATGATCCCCTTGCCTTTGTGATTACTTAGAGAATGCCCAGTAAACGGGTCCATTATTCTCCGACCAAACGCACACACTGAACGACCGCTCCTACTCTGTTTTCAAACGGAAAAGCAGAGTACTCTAGCAGAGAAATATTAGTAGCAGGAGATCACAATGTGGAGATCAAAGGATCCTAACACATCAAAGATCAAAACTGTCGGAATAGAAGCTTAGAACCCGAGGAGAGAACCGATACAGCCAGAAGAGTGATCAACAAGTAGCCGCGATGAAACTGTCTATGAGCGATGAGAGTGTCAAGATCGTCGGGATAAACAAAGGTATCAGATGAGCAGGTCGGGATCAAAGGATCCGAACCCCTGAGGTCCAAGGATCAAAGGATCCTAGAGACAAACACGAGCTATGAATACCTCAGAAGTCATGTATCGGATGAGTAGTTTGGAATC
The DNA here is from genome assembly GCA_932364175.1 of Eruca vesicaria subsp. sativa. Classification (NCBI taxonomy): domain Eukaryota; kingdom Viridiplantae; phylum Streptophyta; class Magnoliopsida; order Brassicales; family Brassicaceae; genus Eruca; species Eruca vesicaria. The sequence goes on along the minus strand of CAKOAT010670709.1, from coordinate 183,673 downwards.
AGATGTCGAGGAATCTTCAGGAACCGTGATTGAGTGTCCAAGAAGCAACCTTCAAAACCCGCTGAGAAGGCCCTCCGGATCTCCAACCTTGCGTCAGTGAGACAGATGTGTAGCCTAGGATCGAGATGTCAAATCAGAAGCGATCATCGGAGTGTAAGAATGGACACCACCAGAGAGATCACCAGCCTGATGAGCGACAGAAGAGAAAAAGACAAAGGTCTATTTCTGGAGAAACAAACACCACCAGCCAACAAGGGTTAGCCGGATCCTTCTCGATCTATCACCGGAGAACTTTAATCTACGCAAGAGAACCCTTCGAAGCTCTTGTGTCTTATCGCCATTCAGTCGTCCCCGCCAGTGCTAGGTTTTTTTCAGTTTTTATTTTAAGATCTATATTTATAGTGAAAGACAATTCTCTTAAACATGTGGGATATGAATTAAAAACACAAAATAATCTAATAGAAAAGTTCATTTTCCTATTTCTAGATTTCCTTTTTGTGTTTATCCTTAACATATTAAACATCCACTAATATGTTAAGTTTTCACAAGTTTGGAATTATCCAACATTCTATGTGTACATGAAAAAAAAAAACTGCAAGGAGAATCATATTGAAAATAGGTTGTGTATATTTTGTTCCTTTTGTTTGTTTTTTTTTTTGTTTTGAAAACTCTGTTTTGATGATAGCATACTCTGATTTTGATGTATCATACTCTATTTCTTTGCTTTTGTATTACTGTGAAACAGTTTATTTACCGGTTTGATAAAAAAAATAGGCACACATTTTAGTTTCGAATAGGGCCTTCAATAGCCATGGATCGGCCCTGATCACCTGCGGTGTCTTTGTTCCGATAAAGAAGATAAGCATGACGATCACAGTCATGTATGGTTTCAATGGAGTGAATCATGTAAGGATTTATTGGATCATTGAACATATGTAATGGTTGTATTCCAGTTGCTTCTCATCCTTATAGGCTGTCCTCGGTGACTTTAACAAAACTCTAATGCAGATAAATATGAATTTTTATTCAAAAAGTTTTAACATGGTTCGTATATACAGTATATGTATAAATATGAAATTAGTAATCTTAAGTAACTACCAGTATATTGGTCTAATATATAAACATGAGTTGATAATATGTATCTTTAATAATTTGCTATATATATCGGTTAATCATTTTGTTAGGATCTGAGTTTGAATCTTCGAATGTTTGTGAGATCTAGATCTAATCTTTGTTAAAGAACTAGAGAGAAAACAACACACGATTTTGGTGACCCGGAGTTCACCGCACTCCCTCGAAGCGAGAGAGCCGCTATAACTCTCCGGAGCTGGAATGATCCAGCAACTGCACTAGAATGAGAACTTAGCTCTAACCGAGCTCTCGAGATACAACAATGGCAATCGCTTCTTGATCGCCCTTCCTCTCTCTATATCTCTCTCTCTCTTTATGCTGTTATATCACAATCAGCTTACAACATAAAGGAATCATACAAGTAAACTTATAACTCGTATACTAATGCAGTACCACGTGCTCCTCACGTGCTCGATTGGTTTACACAAACCAATCATAACCGAATCCTCAATCCAATTAATCAATTGAACCGAAACGCTTGTGGACTGGTTAGGAACACCATACTTCAACACTCCACCTTGTTCCTTATCAGCTCCACCTTGAAACTTCATCCTTGTGCCAATACAGCAACATCCGTCCTCGTCAAGTAACACCCACTTAACTGTAGAACCAGACGAAACCTGCCTCCTGAGAAAACCCTCTCACTGTAATAACTTACGTACCCAGAAAGCTTTAATCTTCTGAGATCCTTAGCAAGTCCAACGCTCCTTTGAACTTGCCAACTGGTAATACCTTCGTGAATATATCTGCCGGGTTATATTCCGTTGCAATCTTCACCACTTGAACCCACCTATCAGCAATCAAATCACGAACAAAATGATACTTGGTTTGAACATGCTTCGTCCGTTCATGGCACACAGCATTCTTAGCCAGTGCTATGGCGCTCTGAGAATCACAGTAAATCTTTACTGCCTCTTGACGAAAACCAAGTTCATTCATGAACCCTTTCAACCACACTGCTTCTCTAGACGCTTCTGATAATGCAATATACTCTGACTCTGTAGATGATAGCGCTACAACCTTCTGTAAACTCGATCTCCAGCTCACTGAATTTCCTCCCACCGTGAAGACCATCCCTGTAGTTGACCTTCTCTTGTCTGCATCACCTGCGTAGTCAGCATCACAGTAACCACGGACTACAAACTCTCCCTCCTTCGTATAAACCAACTGTGTCTTGAATGAACCTCTCAAATACCTCAGTAACCACTTAACAGCAAGCCAATGCTCCTTCACTGGTTTGCTCATATACCTGCAGACAAGACCCACGGCAAACGCCATATCTGGACGAGTAAAAATCATGGAGTACATCAGACTCCCCACTGCGCTCTAATAAGGAAACTTCTTCATCGCTTCAGCTTGATCTCTCAGTTCTGCTTCTGTAGCAGCTCTCAAATCGAAATGAGTTCCCAACGGAGTACTCACAGCCTTGGCTTGCTCCATCCCAAATTTTCCCAACACCTTCAAGATGTATCCTTCTTGAGAAACTGTTAACACATTCTTGCTTCGATCTCTATGAATCTCCATACCTAAAATCTTCTTAGCCTCCCCTAGGTCCTTCATCTCAAACTCTGAGTTTAAAAGAACCTTTAACTCTCTTATGTGTTGGCGGTCTCTTGAGGCTATGAGAATGTCGTCCACATATAATAGAAGATATACTAACTCCCCATTCTTAAGCTCCTTGAAATACACGCAGCTATCGAACTCACTCCTGAAATAGTTATTCTTCAGCATAAACTGATCCAACCGTTGATTCCACTGACGCGGAGACTGCTTCAACCCATACAATGAATGCTTCAGCAAACACACCTTCTCTAGATGCTTCTCATCTTCATAACCCTCAGGCTGCTCCATGTATATAGTCTCTTCTAAGTATCCATGGAGGAAGGCAGTCTTTACGTCCATCTGTTGCAGCTCCATGCCGTAATGGACTACTGCAGCCAATATGATCCGTATAGACACTAACTTCACCACTGGAGAGAAAATTTCCTGGTAATCAATGCCCTCCTTTTGCGAGTATCCTTTTGCAACTAACCTTGCTTTAAACCTGGGACCGTCTTCTTTGGTAGCACCTTCTTTCTTCTTGAATATCCACTTACACCCAATAGGCCTCTGCTCTTTATTTTTATCCACCAGCACCCAGGTTCCATTCTTCATTAACGAGTTCATCTCATCATCTGCTGCCTCTGACCAGTCATCAGTAAAAGATATAAAGTACTGACACTTTCCAAGACTCATTGGAACGTTGGGAGAGCATCCGACTGAATGTAATCTAACCTTTCCTTTGTCAAATGTTGAGCTGGACCAAAACTGACCTTGTGCGTCTTTCCTATAACACAGTCCTCACAAAACTTTACTGATGTGACTTTATCTCCTTGTATACAGCCTTTCTTTACCAACATATTTAATCCTTTCTGCCCCACATGACCGAGACGACTGTGCCACAACTGAGTCTGATCCTTATCTGACGAGCTTGCTGCCATTCCTGATGAGCCTACCAAACATTTGTCTGACGTCTTAGCAACTCCTCTCAGAAAATACAAAGTATCCGAGCCCTTCCTGTACCCTCTCATGACCAGCGTGCAACCTTTGATAACCTTCAGAATCCCGTTGGCAGCCTTGAATTCATAACCTCTGTCTTCTAAGGTTCCTAGGGAAGTCAGATTTCTCCCAATCTCTGGTATATATCTCACGTCATGGAGGGCAAACGTAGTGCCGTCTGGATTCTGGTATCTGACTGAACCTATCCCCTTTATTGCTGTAATTGAGTTGTTTGCCATCCTTACTTTACCTGCTGTCAACTCATGAAGCTCTATGAAGAAATCCCTTCTTGGTGTCATGTGAAAGGAGCATCATGTGTCCAAGATCCACTCGTCTTTGTCATCTACAATCTGTGACATATTTATCTCTGCAGCTATCAATCCTACTAAGTCCTGCGCATCATCCTTGGCAACCGACGTCTCACCTCTGTCAGACTGAATCCGATGCTTATTATTCTCTAGCCACTTGTAGCATTGCTTCTTGTAATGCCCTTCTTTACCGCAGATCCAACATATCTTCTTCCTTTCAACTGACTTAGACCATGACCTGAAGCTCTTCTTCCTTCCAAAGTTTCCCTGAGAACTCCTGTTTTCAGACCTCCCTCTTGCAAAGTGACCTTCAGAACTGCTTCTGGACCCCATGACCTCTTTCAGATCTTTCTCTTTGGATCTATCTGAGCTCGCTACCTCATCTACTTTGATAACATCTCTACCATACTTGAGTGTCTCCTTCAGCTGATCATATTTTGATGGTAAGGAGTTAAGGAGAAGAATGGCTTGTACCTCCTCTGGAACTTCGATACTGGGATTGCTCAAATCTCCCACGATCTTTAAGAACTCGTCAATGTTGTCATCGATGGTCTTGCTTTCTTGCATCCTGAAACTGTAGAGTCTCAACTGAGCGTGCACCCTATTTGGCAGAGACTTAGGCATGTATAGCTTCTCCAACATCTCCCAAGTTTCTGATGCAGTGGTACATCTCTCGATCTTCCACAAAACGTGATCCCCTACATTTAAGAAGATGATATTCATCGCCTTCTCGCACCTTTCAGATCTTGCCGTTTCATCTTCGATGATCTTCTTATCCTTCTCAGGATCTTTCTCCTCATCGTCTGACTCATCCTTAACATGTAACTTCTTGACGAGCACATCCTTCAATCCGGAGACGCTAAGGTAAGCGTACATCCATCTCTTCCACAGCGAGAAATCGTCATCGCCATCAAATCGCTCGATCTCACACTTTTTCCCTTTCATCTTCGATCGATCTTGAAAGGAATCAACACCTTAGATTCGCTAGCTCGCGAACCTGGCTCTGATACCACTTCTGTTAGGATCTGAGTTTGAATCTTCGAATGTTTGTGAGATCTAGATCTAATCTTTGTTAAAGAACTGTAGAGAAAACAACACACGATTTTGGTGACCCGGAGTTCACCGCACCCCCTCGAAGCGAGAGAGCCGCTATAACTCTCCGGAGCTGGAATGATCCAGCAACTGCACTAGAATGAGAACTTAGCTCTAACCAAGCTCTCGAGATACAACAATGGCGATCGCTTCTTGATCGCCCTTCCTCTCTCTATATCTCTCTCTCTCTCTATGCTGTTATATCACAATCAGCTTACAACATAAAGGAATCATACGAGTAAACTTATAACTCGTATACTAATGCAGTACCACGTGCTCCTCACGTGCTCGATTGGTTTACACAAACCAATCATAACCGAATCCTCAATCCAATTAATCAATTGAACCGAAACGCTTGTGGACTGGTTAGGAACACCATACTTCAACACATTTCACAAATTTTTGAAAAGCATGTATCAGATTTATTGAAAGAGTTCAACATGTTTCAATGAATAAATTTGACGATATATGAGAAATTTTAAACCTTTAACTTTTTGATTCACAAAATCCCAGATTATGCGAGTATAAAAAACATACAAAGTTGTAGATTTGTAAATTTGTAATTCTATTTTTCAGGAAAGAAAAACTCAAACCATTAGAATGTCATACTGACGACAATGCATACAAATGAATGGAATATTCATCATTTCGCAGATTTGAGATGGAGGTGAAGATATGGCCATGCACAAATTGAATAACTAAAATTACTATCACAAATATGTGATGAGATGTGAAGAAATGATCATGCACAACAACGAACAAGAATATGAAGCATTTCATGGTTTCGACACATGTACTTCCACAACTCTTATCGTTTTCAAATCTCAAAATGATTTTCTTTTTTACCTTTTCCGACTAAAAAGCTTGACTAATTTCAGAACTTTCTTCTTCTTAATTACAAAGAAAGTCGGAGTCCCTGCAGATGAGTATCTTCTTGACTTCCCTCGTTGCACCGGTGTTGATTTCCTAACTGGTTTAGGAGAAAGATAGCTTTCAGCTTCCACTTCCAGTATCCGCTTAAACCTATGGGTCTCGTCCCCGGTCAGTCTCTTCGTCGAAAACGACCTTTCTGTCCTAGACACTTCTCTCTCTTCTTCCATTCTCATCATTCCACTCTCTCTCAACAAAGTTTCCGTCTTCATCAAAACCGCTTTAGTGCTAGCCCTGAGTGCTTCAACCCACGCCTCTGCAGCTGCAACTTTCTTCTCTGCAGTTTCTTCTGCTAGAGAAGCATGCCTACTCAAATATTCATACTCAAACCTCGAGATAGTGATGGTTGGACAATTTTTGGACTCTGTTTCGCGCCTCTCCATTTTGTCTTCTATGAGGAATTCGAGCTTCTCAAGTACTAACGCCTCGGCTTGTTTTGCTTTCTCAAGCTCATCCAGATTTGAATTCAGTTCTCTTTCCTTTTCGTCTATTTCGTGTTTGGTCTTTTGTGTTTCCATCTTTGTAACCGTCTTCTCTGCTTTCAGAAGACACTCTTCTTGCTTTGCAACTTCTTTGTTTTTCTTTAATTTCTCAAGTGAACCAGCTAGATTGTCGGCAAGAGAGGTAATTCTTTCTTTGGCTGATAATGCTATTTCCAGTTTCGATTTTTCCATAATCATCTTTGCATTTAATTTCTGAATCATAACATCTTTTTTCCGTAATATTTTGCTGAGCTGACCTGTTTCTTATTTGGCTTGGGTGATTTGCTTTCTCAACTCATCCATTACCCTCATGAGCTTGAAGAGTTCTGCGTTAAGAGAAGCTCGTGCCTCCTTTTTCGCTTCAGTCTCTTCTGTTATTTCTTTCAAAAACGTTAAAGTACATTTTCCTCTTTCAAAAGAACGGTTTGATCTCGACATGCTCGTGTTTCTCTTGTATACGCTCCTCTCCATTTTCTTGACAAGATTTAGCTGTGTCTGTAACATTTCAACATCTGAAGTAGTCTCAAACAACACAACCTCAATAGCATTTGATCTATCTGCTTCTTCAACCATTTTCTTGATTTTCTTATTCTTTTCCACCAGGAAATCCAAAACTTCTTCTCCTTCTCCCTCTCTCAGCCTTTCTATCTCTTTACATTCCATTGATGCATCCATCTTTCCTAACTCAACCAAAAAATGTTCCTCATTAGCAGTCTCTATCTCCTGCTTAAGACTCTCCATTAATCTCAAATTCTCTTCCATTTTAAACCCAATTTTCAACACTTTCTTCTCTTGTGCAACCTTCTCTCCCAAAACAGAATCTACATCTAGCTTAAGCCTACTAACTTCTTCCTTCGCAGCCTCCAAATCTCTCATAACTTCCACGTATTAACTATTTTCCTCAAGTTTTAAATCTATCTTTGAAGCTTCCATATCCTTTTTATGAAACTCTTTACTCCGATTCAACCTCTCTATCAGTAATGTGAGCTCCTTTACCAACTCCATTGCCTTGGAAAGTTCCACTTCAGCTCTTGCTTTTGCAGACTCTGAATCTTTTCTACTCTCTTTGTAACCATCAAGTATTTTTCTTGACTTGTGCAAATCTTCCACAAGTGATGAAGAAGACTGTTTACAAAAGAATCATCATCATCAAAATCTTCAACCCATGTATACACATTTGCAAGTAAAACAAAGTCTAACTTAGGAGATCTTTAGGTTTCACCTCAACGATTGGTAAATCCAACTGATAAGAGCTGCCTGAAATAGAGTTCTGTCTGTATATGCTTGTCTCTGCTTTCACTGTTCCTGTTTTTGTCCCTACTTCAGAATTCGCCATTGCTAGTTTTCTCTAGAGTTCTCACTGAAACGAAGAAAGATTATAAAAGTTCAAGTCACGGAGTTTAACAACGTAAACTGGAATTAAATAAATAAATGAAAATTGAGCATAAAACTGAAAACATTCTCGTAGTAAACAAACGTACCAATGAAAAAGAATATAGATGAGGAGACAACTTGTGGTGTGAAGCAAGGAGAAGAAAACGATTGGCAGAGATGATGTTCTTGCTTGATTTTTCATCATTCTGGCGATTTGTTTCTTTCGGACACCAGAAACGAAATCTGAGGACCAGGAGTGAACAAGTAGCAGCAAGAGTGGAGAGAGAAGCAGTTCAGAAACTAATAAAGATAGCATTAAATGACTTTGTCGCTAATTTACTTGTTGTCCAAGTGGTGTAGTCGGTTTTATCAAGCTAAGAATCTCACTTTATTAGTGCTCCCGAGTTCGGACTGGACCATGACATATTTCAAATATTTGATTTTATTTTGAAAGGCTTGGTTATATATATGGTATAAATAATTATTTTTATGGATTCTTTATTCTATGGAGGTTTATTATGATTTTGATTTTCTTGTTATAATTAAATAAGTTTTATACTTCAACGGCTGAGCTGATTTTAATAGAAATGTGTTATCTAATATTTTAGTAATATAGATATTTTAATTGGTTTATTTTATTTTATTTTATTTTATTTTATCCACTTTCATTTATACTCTTACATCTTATAGTTTTTATTACTTTCAATTTAAAATTTATAACTACATACATTTTATTTTTATATCAATATTAACTTTGTATTCAAACGTTATTTGAAATTCATGCACTACAAGAAAACAGGCCATTTACTAGGATGGGTTCTCCTCGTTATTTCCTAGTAAAAGGGCCTTTACTAGGTAATTACGAGGAAACCCGTTTCGTCGAAAGGCGTTCATCGTAAAGCCTATTTTCCTCGTAAAGTCCTAGCTAACTTACGAGGAAACATTTCCTCGTGAAGGCGTGGATAAGTTTTCCTCGTAAAGTCCACGTAAGCTTTCCTCGTAAGCTCATAGTAAAGTCTTTCCTCGTAAACTCGTAGTAGATTAATTACGAGGAACTTTCTAGGAAAATATACGAAGAGCTTACGAGGAAACCTTACGAGGAACTTGCTAGGAATATTTACTAGGAGATGACTTCGAAAGCTTTACGAGGAAATTGCTTGGAAATGTTTTTTCTTTTAAAAAAAAATATTTATAAATTAAAAATTATATATATATTAAAAAAATTAGAAAAACCAAATTANCAAAAAAAAATATTAATAATGTAAGGAAAATTTAAATAAATAATAAAAATTAATATATTAAAACAAATTATTTACCTCCTCGTAAATCTTATCCACTTCAAGAGTGGATAATACGACCGGAGCCCCAGTCTGCTGAGTCAGCTGGGTCTGGCGTTCCTCAACCCGGGCAGCAACCTCCTGGAAGATCCGCTCGGAAGCAAGATCTACAAACTGCCCACTCTTTTTCCGGTGGGTCCGCTCGTAAAGTTCTTTAAGAGATGGAAGAAATCCTCTCTCTTTAGCCTATTTTTTTTTTTAAAAGTAAACATTAATTAATGTAGAATATTAGAATATTCAAATAAAGTAAAAAGTTAAAAGTTAAAAAAATACCTTGTCGAGACGAACTCCCCCGTGAGGTTTTCGGCCCGTGGTGTGAAGAATCTTCGTGTTGCCATGCTCGTCTAAGGTCATGCGGTTGCCGGAGTTTTTGTTGGAGGTTCTGATCGAGTCCGGCAACTCCCAATAGGCGATGAGGCCATCCCACACCGTGGTTGTGAGGCAATCGGGTTTCCCTCGCTCGTAACCGTCCACCTGATTTAAAAATAATTACAATTAAAATAGTCAATAATATATATATTTTTAAAAGTATACATATATTATAATTTATAAATTTATACCTGATAGTCGCCCTTCCAGTTGTAGACCGTGTCGCACAATCGGGCTTTTGCCTTGGCCTCGAACTCTGACTTCACCCGCTGGTAAATCCCAATAGACCAACGATATTTTTGCTGCAACCAGAAAAAGTAAAAGACGGATTAGTTCAATATATTTCATAATTGAAATGATTAAAAATATATAAATTAAGTTGATTTACTAAACTTACAGCGAACGATTTGAACCACGTCTTTTTGGTGTGGCTCGGCGTCATCTTCCAGTTTGGAGCTGCATCGGGAAAGTATCCCTTGATACAGTCCGTGACGCTAGATCCGACACAATTGTCAAGACCAAACCTGGAAAGACAGAAAAATAAATCATTAG
>CAKOAT010670709.1:105256-168978 GCA_932364175.1 Eruca vesicaria subsp. sativa | reverse complement strand
AACCAGTTCCTCCTAAGTTCCTAGTAAGGCTTTACTAGGACTTTACGAGGAAATGTTTTACTAGGGCTTTACGAGGAAAGTGACTTTTTCCTCGTAAGGGCCACGTAAGCTTACTACGACCTTACGAGGAAACGTATTTCTCGTAATTGTACGAGGAACTTACGAGGAAAGCTGGTTTCCTCGTAAACTGGAAGTAAACTCGTAGTAATTTTACGAGGAATAATTTTCCTACTAAAGTTTCCTAGTAAATGCTTAGTTTTCTTGTAGTGATGAAGTTATTACATTAATTTGGATATGGTTTCTTTAATGTGTTGCTATATAAATAAAAATTTTCATTTACTTTTGTATTTAATTTTATTTCTTCTATTTTATTATATTGTGTTACTCAATTATTATTTTTTACAAATTTAAAAAATAAAATTTTCTCTTTTTATAATATTTTTTTAGTTTCTCGTATATTTTGGTGTTTCGGGCGCAATATTTATTGCTGTAAAATACATTCTTCTTTTGTAAATTCTAAATTAACAAATACAACTTAATTTGTATCCTTCATTTTTCAAATATATCTATCAACTATAGATGTATCAAAATAGAGTGTTGTAGGATACCACTTAGTAATTTTGCATAATTTGTTTCATGTGGTGAAATTATTTCAAAATTTGTTAAACTCTTTAAATTTGTATGTACGTGTTTTGTTGTCTTTTGAACTGATGTTTGTAATAAAGATGATTGCTTGTTTTGTGTCGTTGATGTTTAAAAAGACTTATTCTCTAGATTCATCAACCAATATAATGGTGTTATTTCATATTTGATATCTTTTAAAAAAAGTAAATAAAATCTTGTTAAGTTATATTATATTTGTAAAAAAAAAATCAAAAATAAATAAAATAATATTTAAAAAACGAAATTTATCTTTTAATATTATAACATTATATTATGTTTTTAAATTAAAAAGATAAAAATAAAATAAAAACAGTAATAATTGCAAAAAAACCAATTTTTAAAAATATTTTAATATATCTTTAAAATGAAAACAAAATATTGTTACATTATATTAATTTTATTTATTTAATATTTAAAAATCAAAACAATAAGATAAAAATAAATAAAAAACAGTATAATTGGTTAGTATTAATTTTATTGATTAATGTTTAAGATTTTTTCAAAGGGTTTATGATTTACCCAAGGGTTTAGGGTTTAGGATTAGGGTTTAGGGTTTAGGATTAGGGTTTAGGATTTAGTGTATGATTTACCCAAAGGCTTAGGGTTTATGATTAGAGTTTAGTGTTTAGTGTTTTAGTGTTAAAATAATTTTTTAAAATATTTTTTATAAAAGTTATCTAAAAATTTTTGATTTACCCAAGGGTTTAGGGTTTAGGATTAGAGTTTAGGGTTTAGTGTTAAAATATTTTTTTTAAATGATTTTCGTTTTAATAAATATTATTATATATTATTAATTTTTGTATTTTTATTTTTAAGGATAGAATATAATTTAACAAGATTTTCTTTCCTTTTTTAAAAGATATCAAATATGAAATAATGCAATTATATTGGATGATGAATCTAGAGATTCACCCTAGGAGGTGAACCTAAGAATAACTCTTATAGTTTAGAGTTTAGTGTTAAAATAGTTTTTTAAAAATAATTATTTTTCTTTTTTCTTTTTTATTAATTATTATTATTATTTTTTATTTTTAAAAACATAATAACTTAACAAGATTTTGTTTTTGCTTAAAAGATATCGAATATGAAATGATGCAATTTTATTGGATGGTGAATATAGAGGTTCACCCCCTCGGGTGAACCTCTAGATTTAACCCCTAGGTTGAACCTCTAGATTCACCCCCTAGGGTGAACCTCTAGATTCACCATCCAATAGAATTGCATTATTTCATATTTGATATCTTTTAAAAAAAGAAAGAAAATCTTGTTAAATTATATTATATCTACAAAAATTAATAATATATAATAATATTAATAAAAACGAAAATCATTTAAAAAAAATATTTTAACACTAAACCCTAAACCCTAAACCCTTGGGTAAATCATAAATTTTTAGATAAATTTTATAAAATATATTTAAAAAAATTATTTTAACACTAAAACACTAAACCCTAAACTCTAATCATAAACCCTAAGCCCTTGGGTAAATCATACACTAAACCCTAAACCCTAATCTTAAACCCTAAACCCTTGGGTAAATCATAAACCCTTTGAAAAAATCTTAAACATTAATCAATAAAATTAATACTAATTAATTATACTGTTTTTTATTTATTTTTATCTTATTTTTTTTATTTTTAAATATTAAATCAATAAAATTAATATAATGTAACAATATTTTGTTTTCATTTTAAAGATATATTAAAATGTTTTTAAAAAATGGTTTTTTTTGAAATTATTACTGTTTTTATTTTATTTTTATTTTTTAATTTAATTAAAATAATATAATGTTAAAATATTTAAAAAAAAAATTCGTTTTTTTAAATATTACTTTATTTTTTATTTATTTTTTTTTACAAATATAATATAACTTAACAAGATTTTATTTACTTTTTTAAAAGATATCAAATATGAAATAACACCATCCTATTGGTTGATGAACCTAGAGGTTCACCCTAGGGAGTGAACCCAAGAATAAGTCAAACTATAATCCTAAACACTAAACCCCTAGGTAAATCATAAACCTTTGGTAAATTTTATAAAAAAAAAAATCTTTAAAAAAAAATCTTTTCACTAAAACACTAAACCCTAAACTCTAATACTAAACCCTAAACCCTTGGATAAATCATAAATACTAAACCCTAAACTCTAATCCTAAACCCTAAACTTTATTCCTAAACCCTAAACACTAAACACTAAACACTAAACTCTAATCCTAAACCCTAAACCGTTGAGTAAATCATAAACACTAAATTTTTATAGATTTATTCAAAAGTTTGTGATTTACCTAAGATTAGACTTTAGAGTTTGGTGTTAAAATATTTTCTTTAAAAATAATTATTTTCGTTTTTATTAATTATTCTTTTATTATTTTTTGTATATTTATTTTTAAAAAATATAATATAACTTTATAAGATTTTTTTTCCTTTTTAAAAAGATATCAAATATGAAATGATATAATCCTATTGGATGGTGAACCTAGAGGTTCACCCTAGAAGGTGAACCTAAGAATAAATCGTTTAAAAATGCTTAAATTTGTTGCATGTCCATCTTATATAAACAGTTGAGCAACGGTGTTTCTACAATGCGTTAATATATCTATGGATTATTTAAATGTATTTTAAAGTATTAATTAACTTTTGTGTTGTGTAGTTTTTTAGTTGCTACCCTATAAATAAATTGTTTTAACTATATATTTTAGAGTTTTATATCATGTATGATGCATATCTTTCTAACTAAGTTTTTTACATAATGTTACTTAATTTGTGTTATTTGTTTTATCAATGTGAAACGTCGAAAACTTATTTGGTGTTACTTTTTGGTTTCACATGGATTTATTGTTGTGCCTTTTATCGTGAAAATAGTTGATAGGTATCTGGCTAAATTATCTCTAACTATGAGAATTGATGTTCTTTTATAGTATCTCCAACCACACTCCAAAACCCAATGCAAATTATATTTTGCAGTAAAATCATCTCCAATCTTACTCCAAAATGGAGTAACAAACATGATTACTCTAAATATGGAATAAACCAACTCATTATCTAATAGTCCAAAATGGAATTGAACATTTTTATTTATCAAATAGTCCTCCACATTTATATATGTTTCCTTTTAATAAAATATTATTATAAATAAGTATATTAATATAATTTACTATATATATTACAAAATTTACTGTTAACATTTCTTAATTATATAAACAGCCTCATTTTAATATTATTATGAATAAGTATATTAATATTATTTTACTATATATATTATAAAACTTACTGTTAACATTTCTTAATTATATAAACAACCTTAATTATATAACATTTACTATATATATTATCAAATCGTGGCGAATAATGGTGACACAAAGAATGGAGAGGGAACCCGCAAGCGACTTAAGATCTCCATTCCACATTTTGACAACTCGGATCTCATCAAAAGCTACTCCAAGACTTTGGTGGGAAGATGTATGAATCCATCTGCTCAAGATGTGAAGACACTGCTTATCACTTTGCCAAAAATTTGGAGGATGGAGGAGAGAGTGACTGGCGCTGATTTAGGAATGGGGAAGTTCCAGATTCATTTCGATAAAGAGGAGGACATGGAGGCGGTACTGGAGATGCAGCCCTTTCACTTCGACTATTGGATGATATCGTTGGCAATGTGGCAACCAAAGATGTCCATGACTTACCCTTCAGATATTCCTTTCTGGATCAAAGTCATTGGTGTTCCGTTGGAGTTCTGGTCAGCATCCACTTTCCAGAGCATTGGGGACGCCATTGGTGAGACCACTGATGTTGATCTCGATTATGGAAAGATGAGAGTGATCATCGATGCACGCAAGGAGTTGTGTTTTGACAAAACAGAGGACTTCACAGGAGGAGAATATTATGAAGGAGAGGAGGCGTTGGTTACTCTGAAGTACGAGAAGCTGTTTGGTTACTGTCACTTATGTTCAAGTCTCTGTCATGATAAGAGTGTCTGCCCACTGAATCCCAAGTCAGTAGGGAAGCAGATTGATGTTGAAGACAAACCAGTGGAGAGGAATGGGGACCGTGCAAGGAGTTACAAGGGTGTGGTGGTCAATGGAGAAGGGATTCACCATGGAAATGATAAGGAGCAAAGAGGATATCAGGGGAAGGGTAAAGGGAAAATGTTTGAAGAGCAAGAAACAAGGTGGACCAGAGTACCGGAGAGGGGAAATAAAAGATACCCATCATTCCGACATAACAACAGAATGGAGGGTGGAGGTTCTAGGTATCGACCAAGGAGTCAAAGACAAGAGGAAAGGGAACGTCTCTTCTGTGAGAGTGGAAGGGAAAAAGATCGAGAGGCATCACGAGAAGAAGGTGAAGTCCAGTCAACAGATGTGTCTGCGAGGAATGCATCAAGAAAAGAAGAAACGGTTCCACAACCTGCTCCTTTGGAGGAACAATTGGTGTTAGCTATGGTCCATTCAAAGGCGGAGGATGCACAGAACCCTGTGGAGGTGGAGAACGGTTTAGACCTGGTTAGTGAGATGTTGGAAGATGGAGCCAAAATCACGGAGGAGGAAGGAATGGAGATGGGTGAGGATCAACTTACTCTGGCTGAGAATGAGGATACTATGGGTTCTGAGGACGAGTTTGAGAATCTAACGGATGGTGAGGACAAGGGAAAGTGTGATGATGATGAAATAGAGGAGGACAAACATGTTGACGCCCCAGGGGAGAAACAAATAGTTCTTGGTGAGGTAGAGAAGAAGGCTGGAGCACGCAAGCAGCTGTTTTATGCAGCAGTAGGAGGCACCACTAAGAAGAAGTTTGTCCAAGCTCTCATTTCACCTCGCAAACGCATGATGGCTAAACAGGGAGCTAGGAAAGGAGGAGGTGCAAAGCAGGGGGAAGATAAGGGGCCTTTGAACCCAAATCAAACAACTAAGCCATAAGTTTATGGTTCAGTCAAGACTAGTTAAAAAACTTGGGGTTTTCCCCCTTTTATTTGGTTTTTCGGATTTTATAGTTTCAATAAGCTCTTTGAGCATCTCTGGTTTTCTCTTTTTATTTTGTTTGTTTCTGTTTGTTGTCTACTGGTGGCATGTGATTCTATGGTTTCATCATAGGATCTATCCATGGCATAATAATAATATTGGTTTCTGTTTTGGTTATTGGTATTGTGCTGCATCTCTTTACAAACATCTATCTGATGCTTTATTTTGGCTTGTTGCAGTTGTAATGGTGGTTTTGGATTGGGGTGTTGTTTCCACAATTCTGTATGCTTCAGAGGAAATATGGCGATCCTATTGGTTGGCCTTCATGGCTATAAAGAGCAGTGAGTTAAATATTGGTGTTGGCCAGTATCTTGATTGGACTAGAGGTCTTCTGGATTACTCAGGGGTTAGATCTCTGCAATGTTCGGTTATAGTCAGGGTGTGGCGTAGGGAGGTCTTGAGATCTGTTCTAGAACATGAGTTCACTACGGAAAAGAAAACAAAGCTCGAGACTGATGAGGATCAGCTATGGAACCTGGTCGGAAATTGGGTTTTTCGTTATGGCCTAGTGCTAAAGTTATTAGCTTAACTCCCTCTATATAATCTTTTATGGGAAAATTGTCATTTAAATCACCAACTTTCAAATTTGGTTGAAATAAAACACCAACTTTCTCATAAGCCAAAAAAACACTCAACTTTTATTGACAAGCCATTTTAGTCACAAACTTTCGTCGACCATACCAATTTAGGCATATCGTTAGTCAACAGTTATAGTTGACTAACGGTAGGCCTAAAATGGCTTTTAAANTAAAGTTGGTGTTTTTTTTGGCACAAATATAAATCAACAATTTTTCAATATTTTAGCTTTTAAATATAGAAACTTTTAATAACTATAACACTAATAAATAAAATTGTAAATAAAAAATAAATTCCATTCAAAAATATAAAAATAACTCAATGTAAAATTATTAATTAACATATCCTTAATTGGGTATTTTAGTTAAAAATGATTATGATTTTTAAATTATTTATGATTAATTTTAAAAAAATATTTGTATCATCCTACACGGATTATGTTTTATAATTTTACTGTCAAAAATTTGTTAGTAAAATATTATTTCAATTCTTGATTTTTTAAACAAAATGAGTTACCGGATAACAAAAAAAGTTATCTATTTTGATGAAACTTATTTTTTTTTTAGATGCAGAAAACCTCTTGTAAAAATTTTATAGAAAATTTTATACATAGCTTCATATAGTTTGTATAAATTTAGGAATTGGTATATGAAAAGGGGCGAGATAATGTGTGTTGGTTGAAGAGATTATGACATCTTTGGGTGTCATGGTTGTTTTCTTCGCTATGCCCTAACTGATTTATATTTTTGGATTGCTACTGCTACGGAATCCATCTCTCAATTTTTCTTTTTTATCCAGATACAGGAGACGGGAGTGTGGCTATGGTCTGTGCAGTCTGGTCTTTCTCTTTGGCAGCAATCTCTCTGCCTGGGCTCATTAACCCAGTCCAAGAGTGGTCGAGTGTTTCAAGATAGGTGGCGAGAATGCGTCCCGGTTAAGCTGTGTGGAGGGATGCTTATAAGGAGGGCGGGTGTGTGTTATATACAATGGTTCAGTTTTGAATATGAGAATGTTACAGGGTTTGGAGGGAGTCTTATCCGTGAGTTTAATTGGGGAGATGATTTTTGTTGGTTCCTGCATGCTATTCTTGTATATTGGAGGACTAGCTTTAATAAGCTTATAACGCATATGTTGTGGCTATTAATCCTTAACGCACAATGTTTTCTGTCTATTATTAATATATGGTGTTTGGGTTTGGGAAATAACAGACGTATAAGACATTTTCTTTTCCCATATTTTTGGTTTAATATGGACAATGTTGGGTCAAAAATACATATCTGGCAAGTTTGGGGCCACAGGGTGTCTTCGTACCCACCGTTTCAGCTTTAAGGAGCTCCTCAATTATATGTTTTTATGAGAGTTTTACGTTGGAATTGTAGAGGCATGGGAAGTAAATGGACTATCTCGTCTTGGTCTTTCCTTTTCCGTCTGATCTATATACGCGAGAAGGCTGAAGTTTTGGATGCCTCTAGGCGGTTTGGTCTTTCTTCTTCCGTCTTGATCCGTGCTTATCGGAAAACTTCCATTTATCTCGATCTTTCCATTTTTCTTCAGAAAACTTCTATTTATCTTGAATCTTGACATTTGTCCACTTCTGCGGATAATAGGCAAACCGTCATTGTATCTTCGGGTTGGACATTATTCAAAACCGCGAGGGGGCCTTTATCGCGTTTAAGGACCTTTCGGGCCGTTTTACGATTTAGTCGTTTTGCGCCTTTATCCGAGATCTTTTCTTATACGATGCCGTTTTCAAGTAAACATCTTGAATTAATCGTATAGTTTGGCAATGTTCGATGTTTCGTTTAACCGTTGCCATTTTATACGATTTACTTGAGGTTTTACGAGAAAACGCATCATTAGTGACTTTTTATAAAAGATCTCGAGTTAATCGTAAGTTTGGCAATGTTTGATGTTTCGTTTAACCGTTGCCGTTTTATACGATTTACACGAGGTTTTACGAGAAAACGCGTCTTTTGTGGTTTTTAATAAAACATCTCGACTTAATCGTATAGTTTGGCAATGTTCGGGTTTCGTTTAACCGTTGCCGTTTTATACGATTTACTCGAGGTTTTACTAAAAACACGCCTTTTGCAGTTTTTATTGCAAAACTCAAACGGTGAGGCGGATTGAGGCGAAACGAAAGACGTTCCGATCACGGTTCAGAGTACGATCGAGTCGAGGGGCATAGATAGTTGAACTCAGCTCGCCTGTTGGCGAACTGGACAGATGTGTTCAGCTAGCCAACGGGCGAGCAGGTTACATGTGTGATCAGCTTGCCCGTTGACAAGCTGGACAGATGTGTTCAGCTCGCCAACGGTCGAGCTGGTTAGATGTGTGGCCAGTTCGCCAATGGGCGAGCTGGTCACATGTGTGGTCAGCTCGCCCATTGGCGAGCTGGACAGATTTGTTCAGCTCGCCAATGGGCGAGCTTGTCACATGTGTGGTCAGCTCACCAAGTGCGTTTAGCTCGGTTCCAATCTTTTCTTGTTTTCTCGACCCGAGATCCTTGCCGAGAACGTAAGAAGAAGTGTCCGTAGGTGTTGATTCCGATCTTAACAATAGTTTTAATATCTCGGGGAGTTTGGACGTTAAGGCCGTTTTTGTTAACGTAGCCAATAAAACAATCGCGGATTGTTTTATTCGATATCCCGACGACTTCCAAGATGACGACTGTTAGTTTGAAGGAAATACTATGTTCGGAGAATCCTTAGATTTGTTCTCGACGCTTTTTCGTGTTTTTAATACTTATTCTCAACTTTGCTGAAAGTTTTAGTCGTTGATTTCGTCGTACCCGATTTTGATACCAATAAACAAAAAGAAAGATTTTAGGAATATGTTTGGCGCATGAGATAGGCAATTGGTTATAAAAGATAAATTTTTTTATGTACGACTTATTTTCTTATGTCAGAATTACATATCTGACTTAAATTTGTTGTAGAATTTTTAATTTATGAGGTGGCAGATTTGTTTACCCAAACATGGATTTATGTAAATCAAACTTAATTTAATGTTAAGTTAAATCCTGTTAATTTTTATTTGGAATCAAGTTTAATTTTAGTGTAATTAAGATCATAATTAAATATATTTGTTTTGTAAATGTCGACATCTCTTTTATCTCTCTTCTTCTTTATCAAATTGAACCCTTTCATGCTGGTTTAATATTGTTACGATCCTTATTGCTTGGAGAAACATGGATCGTCTACTTTGCATTCATCATCGCATGCATTTTTAGAAGAACCATTAATTTTACCGTCAAAATATCTACATGATTTAGTTTCAAAAACAAAATCATCATAACATTTCTAGTTGTTTACATAACTTATTAGCATTTAAATATTAAATAGCTTTCTTTTCTTTAAAGAGTAATTTGTCGCTTGTGAAACTTTGGGTGATGCGAAATGTTTTTGTAAGATAAAAACCCAGATTTTGTTTTATTTTTAGGTTAAGATACAAGAGATACAAACAAAACTTTCAAAATTTTATATGGTTGTCTCCAAATATCGTATATGATCATTTGGAGTAGTGAATCCCTCCTCTTTTTCTTTCTTTGTTTCAACATTTATTGTTGTTGCATTTTTTTTTTCTTTGCTGACAACTATTATATATAGAGAGATCAGAAATAGCAATGGTTGATTACCAAAAATTGCAATGGTTAAACGAGTTGCAAAGGTTGAATATCATAACTTGTTGCTTAACAATCAAAGGTTTCAACAGTTCATTTAAATAGTTATAAATATTCATCCAAATAAAATCTTCAACGGAACATTTTAATTAAAAAAAAGAACTGTGAAAAAATTAAGTGGAAAAGATACAATTTTGTAGGTCGATAGTAGTGATAAAACAAAAAAATATAATATACAGTTAAGAAACAAACAAAACATAATAAACCGAATTGAAAAGATATCAATTTAAGAGAATAAAAAATTTACAAAATAAAACAGTTATAAACAAAACAATACCATGAAATGTTTTAAATAAAAGTCATGAATAAATTATAAAGAAAAGACATACCTATTGAAATTAAAATTGTTTGTTGACAACGTTTCATTTGAATATCTTCTAATAATTTGCATTTAGGTAACTTTATAGAATCTTTCTTCTTCACAATCTTTTTAGATTGTGAAAATTTTAGTTTCAAGAAATTGTAGACATACACTATATATAGAGACTCAATAAATTCTTTCAAAAGTTACAACTTTTCAAATTACAGTCGTTTTTTAAATGAGAAGTCACAATTTTCTACTAATACATCTTTTCAATATATATATAATTTGAATAGACACATTATTTCAAATTAATTAACTTTTCAATAGATACATTGTTTAAAAAAATTTAAAAGATTATTTTAAAAATAATAGACATCTTTTTCCAATTAACTAACTTTTTAACCGACACATTGTTTCAATAAATTAAAAATATTATTTTTTAAAAAAATAAACATATTCTTTCAAATAAACTAATTTTGAAAGGACACATTGTTTCAAAGTAAATTTTCAATTTTTTTTTAAAAAACATGACCTTTCAATTTAATGAGGATGAATATTTTAGGTAGCTTTATAGAATCTTTCTTCTTCACCATTTTTTTAGATTGTGAAAATTTTAGTTTCAAGAAATTGTAGACATACACTATACATACAGACTTAAAGAATTCTTTCAAAAGTTACAAGTTTTCAAATAATAATCGTTTTTTTAATAAAAATCACAATTTCTACTAATACATCTTTTCAATATATATATATATATATATAATTTGAATAAAACTTTTTCATATTAATTAACTTTTCAATCGATACATTTTTCAAAAATTTTAAAAAGATTATTTTTAAAATAATAGACATCTTCTTTCCAATTAACTAACTTTTCAACCGACACATTGTTTCAATAAATTAAAAGTATTATTTTAAAAAAAAAATAAACTAATTTTTGAAAGCACACATTGTTTCAAAGCAAATTTACAAAAAAAATTTTTAAAAAAAACATGACCTTTCAATTTAATGAGGATGAATATCTTCTAATGATTTTTATTTAGGTAATTTATAGAATCTTTCTTCTTCACCATTTATTTAGATTGTGAAAATTTTAGTTTCAAGAAATTGTAGACATACACTATATATAGAGACTCAATGAATTCTTTGAAAAGTTACAACTTTTCAAAATATAGTCGTTTTTAAATGAAAAATCACAACTTTCTACTAATACATCTTTTCAAAGAAGAATATATATATATATATATATATATATTATATGAATATAAACATTATTTCAAATTAACTAACTTTTCAATAGCTATATTGTTTCAAAATTTGAAAAAAAATAATAATAGTAATAATAGACAATTTCTTTCAAATTAACTAACTTTTCAACAGACATATTGTTTCAAAAAATTAAAATTATGTTTTTTTTAAATAAACACATTATTTAAAATAAACTAATTTTTGAAACGATTTAAAAATAATAGACACCTTCTTTTAAATTAACTAATTTTTCAACAGACACATTGTTTCAATAAATTAAAAATATTAAATTTTAAGAAAATAAACAAATTCTTTCAAATAAATTAATTTTTGAAAGGACAAAGTGTTTCAAATTAAATTTACAAAATTTAAAATAAAAACACAACCTTTCAATTTAGTGGAGATTCACAACCTTTAAAATTAATGAGGATTGTTATTATTAGTAGATTACAAAATTATAAGAGTTAGTCTAGTAATTAAATGAAGGAGTGATTAGAGTTATTAATTTATCATAAGTAAATTCTTTTCTTTTATTTTTATAAAACACAACTGTTAATTAGAGTTTATTTTATATAGCTAAATCAACAACCTGCACGAAACTTGTGTGAGCACATTTTGCTTTTATTCTTGGTCATGACCTTCTTGTGCATGATGGCCAAGTGTAATGGCCACTTGCATGAGCGTTTCTTGAACGAGATATGTCAAAATATTTGTCCGTTACGACCACATCTAAAATCTCCCAATCTCTACAATCTACATATACCAGTTCATACCATCCTGAATACCTCAAATTCAAAATCTCACATATATTTCAATAGAAACACCAAATATTTTGAATGTAAAGAAAAATCCTCTATTTTTTCAAGAGATGAAGTTCACGACTCTAATGCTCATCACATTCGTGATAATCGCCATGTCGTCTCCTGTTTCAACTAGAGCAACCAGGGTTCAAAGTTTTGAAGAACTGGCACAATCATGTCTTGTAACAGAGCTCTTACCATGCTTACCAGCAATAAGCATGGGAGGAGACCCAACTAAAGAATGTTGCGACAAACTGGTAGAGCAGAAACCATGTCTTTGTGGTTACATTCAAAATCCAGCCTATAGTATGTATGTTACTTCTCCAAACGCTCGCAAAGTCTTAGATTTTTGTAAGGTTCCTTTTCCTAGTTGTTAAATCTCTGAAGACATTTCTAAGAAAAGGTATTATTAAAAATAAAAATAAAAAAATCAAATTAGATCTTATGTAACAATGAATCAATCTGTAACACCAGCATTTTCCAAGTAATATAATAAATAATAATCTCTGAAATCTCTATTTATTAAATCGCATAAATCGTCTTCAAACTCCATAAATCCAATAAATAGCCATAACTACAAATAACGTAGTAAATCCAAAAATATA
Organism: Eruca vesicaria subsp. sativa; assembly: GCA_932364175.1. NCBI lineage: Eukaryota > Viridiplantae > Streptophyta > Magnoliopsida > Brassicales > Brassicaceae > Eruca > Eruca vesicaria. Next base: position 156,077 of record CAKOAT010670709.1, on the reverse strand, counting down.
TCGATAAACATAAATTCATAAATCTGAAAAGAAATAAGAAAATGCCCAAAAGCACCAATCCGATAGAATCACACTTTCTTGTCAATTTCACCTGAAAGGGTAAAGAATGAAGGGGTGAGTAACAGGGGAGTCACTCAGTGAGGTATGAGATGCTAAACCCGTAAATCCAAGGATCCGGACATAGCACTCCAACCCGATAATCTAGACCTAATACGAACAAACACGGCACCTAATGGGCCACACATATCAATCAATGCGTTGACAGTACATAAGCTAATCTTTGCACCCGCATGCTCCTCATATGGATATGTATTACAGAACTCCTGCATGTCTCCTGTATTCCTCTCATATACATTACCACGTAGTACAAAACTCTTGCTTGCACTCCCGCAGCTCATACGTGCACAGAACTCCTGTCTGCATCCCCGTATGTCTATCTTATGCGTCGCTTGCACAGACGTCTCTGCACCCCCACAAATCACTATACAAACAATCTATGTGTGGTATAGAACTCCTGCCTATACACCCCACATGCGTGGTATAGAACTCCTGCCTATACACTTCGCACCTAATGCGTAATACAGAACTCCTGCCTGTACTCCCGCATTCTCACACCATACAAATATTTATTCTTATATATATATATATAACAATCTTTAACATCATGAAATCAAACAATAGTTGAATCCTCTAAAACCCTATCTCCGGTTTAAGCAAGCAAAATAATAAATAAAAATAAGCATATACCAAGTAGACTCGATTTACATAGACGGAACATATTTGATACTAAATAATACAGATTGAAAGTTTAAGCTGAATAGCGAGAATTTATGAGAGTAGCCCCTCACTGTAGCCAAACGGAAAATGAAACGAAATGCTCTAGAAATAATAATCCTTATCAGCAAGGCTCGGTCTAAGCTTTGTAAATAATATCTTTTTGAATAAGTCACACCTAAGTTCCACGCTTACTTCCTACGCATGACAATTAAGGTTATACGTTATATAATATTTCTTGCCACACAAGGAACAAGAATAATGCCACTGAATCTCACGGCTTAAAGTTCTCGGTACCTCACGGTTCGTGATGGTGGTGATCTGTGCTGGTGGTTTGGAGACGTTATGGCTCTGGCTTTACTTGCGATATCCCACTTGACTTTCCTCGCGTCTTGATGAAGATGTTGGCGGTGGGGTTGTTACGGCACCAGCGACGTTGTTCTACGGAGGGGAAACAACTTGAGGGTGGAGATTAGATGGTCATCGTGAATATCAAATAAGGGAGGCGGCTGATACATAATGATGCTTTAGGTTTTCTTCATGGAGGAGTAGATATATATATATATATATATATATATATATATATATATATATATATATATATATATATGATATACATATACGGTCCCGTTTAGCACTAGACACAAATGACGGTAATTAGTTTGGTTTAATTATAATTCAAATTAATCAACTCAAAACCGGTTAACGTAACCGGGTCGTTACAATTCTTCCCTACTAATAAGGAATTCTTTCCCGAATTCAAATCGTGATTCAATCCCTTGGTTCTGTCTTTAAAATAACTTATGACCTCCAACTTGACAACAAATAAAGCTTCTTTGAAGTTGGCCAGAATAATTCATAAATGCTCAAGATGTTCATAAACATGTAACATGAAGCATAACTCGGATGTTCCTTTAGATGTCTTGGAAAACAGATGTATGAGATTACCAATTAAGAAAAAAAGAAAAAAAATTTCACAGAGAAAATCAACGTACTAAACCACAGCATAACAAAAACAAAAGATACATACTAGCTCATGGATCAACCCTCTCATTGCCTCTTGCTCCAAATACTCGTTGGGCGATGGTCGAACGCTTAGACGATGGTGAAAGTGATGCACGTCTTCTCCTCGGACAATCCCTGAAAATGTGACCTTGCTGCCCACAATTGTAACAATCCCTAGATGATGCTGCTGATGTCGTAATCTGCCTCAAGTCTTGATTGGCGGAAAGCGACAATTCTTCGCAATATGACCTGCTCGCCCACATGAGTGACACCATGTGCACTCTCCGAAGTGGTAACGATGACAACGTTCGCAACTGGGTGTTCCAGTCTGATCCCATGTCCTCTTATGTGACTCTGAAGTCTTTCCAGAATTAGACTGAGCTGCTTTGGAATATTTTTGCTCCTCAGCAATACACTTCTCCTGAATAGCAGCCTTCTCCACCAGGTCCTCTAAGCTAGTGTAGGTCACCACACTACATCTGCCACGGATATCAACTCTCATCTCATCTAAGAATCTCCTGATCAGATCCTCCTCATCGAAGTGCTTACCAGCAAACATGCGGAGTTGACTAAACTTCTGGTCATACTCCCTGACGGTCTTAGTACCCTGTTTCAAATGCTCAAAATCGTTCTTCTTCTGGTGCAATGCTTCCTCAGAGAAGTACTTCTTGTCGAATGCCTTACCAAAATCCTCATACATCAGCTCACCTTGGTGTAGTGTCTGCACTCCATCCCCCCCCACAATGCTGCATCACCACGAAGATATAGCACCGCGACATTAAGGCAAAGTTGTAGCGGACAATTGATAGCCTGTAGACATGACGCCAACCTATGCTTCCAACGATGAGCAACCACTGGGTCTGTTGCTCCCTCTAACTTCTCCTAATACACATTCTTCAATCGTTCCAACACTCTGAGAAGCGTCTCATCATACACAAGAACCTGCCCCGGAAGAACAGGTGGTGGTGGTGGTGGTGGAACCTGAAAAAACCCTGGAAGCTGATGAGCTGGCTGAACAGGTGGAATCTGCTGACCCGGCTGAACATGATTCTGCTGATCCTGCTGAATCTGAACTGGTGCGGCCTGCTGCACCTGAATCTGTGGACCATTCTGCACCTGAACTTGCCACGTGGTCCCTGCTGAGCTGCAGCTAACTGTCGAGCAACCTCCTGAGCAGCTGCCTGGGTAACCTATCTAGCTGCCTCTTGAGCAACCTGCTGAACTGCCTGCTGAGCATCCTGCTGAGCAGCCTGTCCAGCTACATCTTGCACCATCTGCCTCAAAGCATCATGATCAACTGGCGGAACCGCATTCTGCGGAATTACATGTGGCACCTGCTCATCTCCAACCTCCTGAGCAGCTCTGGCAGTCTGGGAACGAACAACTCTCGCAGTCTGAGGACGACTAACACTCTTTCTCGGCGGCATCTGAAAGAAAAATTCAAAGTGGTCAACTTCTGCTGAAACCGTTTGCTAACATTCCTACCAAGAATAATACTAACGGAAAAGTGCTACTTGTTTTTATTTTAAAAATCACCAAGTTCCCCCATAAATCATTTTTAAAAATCAATTTATAAATCCGATAAACCCAGGTCCTCGCAGATTGCCATCCCGGGTCGGAGCCGGGACGGAACCCCGCTCTGATACCAAATTGTAACACCCGCATTTTCAAAGTAATATAATAAATAATAATCTCTGAAATCTCTATTTATTAAACCGCTTAAATTGACTTCAAACTCCATAAATCCAATAAATAGCCATAAATTCAAATAACGTAGTAAATCCAAAAATATATCGATAAACATAAATTCATAAATCTGAAAAGAAATAAGAAAATGTCCAAAAGCACTAATCCGATAGAATCACACTTGCTCGTCAATTTCACCTGAAAGGGTAAAGAATGAGGGGGTGAGTAACAGGAGAGTCACTCAGTGAGGTATGGGATGCTAAACCCGTAAGTCCAAGGATCCGGACATAGCACTCCAACCCGATAATCTAGACTTAATACGAACAAACACGGCACCTAATGGGCCACACATATCAGTCAATGCGTTGACAATACATAAGCTAATCTTTGCACCCGCATGCTCCTCATATGGATATATCAATATACATACTTCCGTATAGAGCCAGAATACGTAGTACAGAACTCCTGCCTGGACTCCCGTATTCCTCTCATATACATTACCATGTAGTACAGAACTCCTGCCTGCACTCCCGCAGCTCATACGTGCACAGAACTCTTGCCTGCATCCCCGTATGTCTATCTTATGCGTCGCTAGCACAGACGTCTCTGCACCCCCACAAATCACTACACAAACAATCTATGTGTGGTATAGAACTCCTGCCTATACACCCCACATGCGTGGTATAGAACTCTTGCCTATACACCCCGCACCTAATGCGTAATACAGAACTCCTGCCTGTACTCCCGCATTCTCACACCATACAAATATTTATTCTTATATATATATATAACAATCTTTAACATCATGAAATCAAACAATAGTTGAATCCTATAAAACCCTATCTCCGGTTTAAGCAAACAAAATAATAAATAAAAATAAGCATATACCAAGTAGACTCGATTCACATAGACGGAACATATTTGATACTTAATTATACAGATTGAAAGTTCTAAGCTGAATAGCGAGAATTTATGAGAGTAGCCCCTCACCATAGCCAAACGGAAGATGAAACGAAATGCTCTAGAAATAATAATCCTTATCAGCAAGGCTCGGTCTAAGCTTTGTAAATAATATATTTTTGAATAAGTCACACCTAAGTTCCACGCTTACTTCCTACGCATGACAATTAAGGTTATACATTATATAATATTTCTTGCCACACAAGGAACAAGAATAATGCCACTGAATCTCACGGCTTAAAGTTGTCGGTACCTCACGGTTCGTGATGGTGGTGATCAGTGCTGGTGGTTTGGATACGTTACGGCTCTGGCTTTACTTGCGATATCGCACTTGACTTTCCTCGCGGCTTGATGAAGATGTTGGCGGTGGGGTTGTTACGGCACCAGCGACATTGTTCTACGGAAGGGAAACAACTTGAGGGTGGAGATTAGATGGTGATCGTTAATAGCAAATAAGCACTAGACACAAATGACGGTAATTAGTTTGGTTTAATTATAATTCAAATTAATCAACTCAAAACCGGTTAACGTAAACTGGTCGTTACACAATCATGCTATGGTTGAAGCTTATAATTGAAGTGTTTGATTTTTATATATACATGTGCCCCCACTTAATTTTTGTAACACACACGTTTATCCTGATTTTGATTTAAAATATATTTTGAGTTAAAATTAATAAAATAAAACGGAATGTTAATTTATACAAGTTTGGAAAAAAGTGAAGTACAATATAGATATATCCTACACTTAAAGAACGAGACTGAGAGAGAAACCTTAGAGTGGTTCAGAGACGGGGAAAGAAGAGGACGACGGCGGGATACGAATATGCTCTTAAGCCAGACTATATATATATATATATACACACACACACGCTCATAAGATATAATACATCACATAGAGCTCTCAAACCCTAACCGCACTGGAGGCGATCAAGATGGCGATCTCACTTTCGGGCATCACCAACGGCGGTTCCCTTCGACGACGGCTCTGATCCCAGTCCGATCCGACTCTCATCGCTACAAGGGAGACTTTCAAACATTCCTTGTGGCTCAGACGCATACCATCTTTCACGGTCTCTCCTCTTCCAAGGTCTCTCCTCTACGTTCCGTCTTATACATGATCACTTTCACGATTTGATCTCTGTATAACCGGGCCAGAGTCGTTGCTCTGTTGCTGGTTAGACGTTCACCATCTTCCACGGAATCCTCTCTACGCTGAGTGCTGCTACGTTTTGCTATTCTAGCGTTCCTAGACATTGTGTTCTTGCCCAGATCACTCTCACGGTTTGGTCATTGTATACCCGGGACAGAATCGTTGTTCTGTCGCTGCTTAGATCAACTCTCGTTCAGATAACTCTCACGAAATCTTGTTGTTTCCTATTGATAAGGACCGCTTTCTTGCTGATCACGTCTGTAGCTTTTGGATTAGATCACATATCATACGTATGGGATCGTCACGGGTGCGAGTCACTTCTCAACCTGATGTAAAAGGGAAAGGTATTCTCTTTGAAGATGATGATGATGCACCAATAAAACTGCTGGATCCAGATGAATCCTTTGTCATTAAAGAACACCGTAGGTCTCTAATTGGGAAAATTCTGAACCCAAAGAAACAAGATGTAGAGAAACTACTCCAAAAAATGCGACACAATGGGGAGTGGCTGATAAAATCACAGCAAGCGATCTAGGCAATGGAAAGTTCCTCATTAACTTTTCCACAGAGGAAGACCTAAATGCTGTGCTTCAACAGGGTCCTTTCCACTTCAATTTATGCATGTTTGTTTTGGTCCATTGGGAGCCCATCGTCTACGATGAATACCCGTGGATAATACCTTTTTGGATTCAGCTCGTTGGCTTCCCTCTTCACTTGTGGACTACGGCTAACTTGAGGAATATCAGGGGAAGACTTGGACGTGTAGACACTCTTAAGATATCAGAAGGTAGAATGCTCATTGACATTGATTCACGGAAACCCTTGAAGTTTTTGCTTAAAGTTGAGTATGAAGGGGATGAGGTAACGATAGAGATCAAATATGATCGGCTCTTTAAACACTGTACTATCTGTGGTCTTTTATCACATGAAAAATCCTATTCCCCTACCACGACTGTAATGTCTAGAATCACCTACCAAGTGGATCGGCCTGATGTGTTCTCTCGTATGGCTCCACCGCAAGATCAGAATAATCGCACTAGAAACCATAATGTTACCCATCGCCAGTCTTTCCTGAGAGAGAGGGAGCAACCCAATAGCGAGGTTCCTGATGTTGGGAGTTTTCAAGGATCCTAAGGCAAATGTTGTAGTATAAAAGATTGTCGAACCAGTTCTGAAAGATTTAAAAGCACCGAGAATGCAAGTAGTACCTTAATCTAAGTGCGATCATGTGATTGATTGGTTTTTAAGGTTAACGATAACTAGAATGCAATAAAAGATAAAGGAGAACTCATGGGTATAGGGAATTTGACCTTGGGTGATCAAGTTTCGATCTAAGGATGGCAAACGATCAATTAAACTGTCTACCTTAGGCCTAGATACGATTCTAAACAAGCTCTATGTCTAGATGAATGTTCATTTAATACCATAACTCAAGCATCAAATGTCTTTGGTTGAATATGATGAAAGTAATCATTAGGAATAGATCTATTAGCCATCTTAACACCTTTAACAACAAGTGTCCCTGGTAAAGACTGTTAAAAGCTTAAGAGAGTTGACTCAGACATTTCATCGAACACTTTGTGAGTGGGAAATGTCTAGAGATCAACCTTTGAGTGATCAATTCAAAAGAGACATTATTGTTACTCTAATAAGCAAGGAACAAGAGAAATCTAACACTAAAACAACCTAGAACTAACCTAATCACCCTTAATCTCCCTAACCCATGAATTCAAAAGGTGATTACTCACTAATCTCCATGATTCCTCTTAAACCCATATTGGATTTCAGATTAATCATGTAAAGAAATAGATAAGAAATCAACAAGAACACAAGATGAAAGCAATGAAATCTGAATCAAAAGAAGTTTTTCTTCAAGAACAAAAGATAATATGCCTTGGTGGCTTACAACGTAGTTTTAATTAGGTTTCTGAAACTCAAAACATAAAAAAACGGAAAATTGCAAAAAGGTCCTCAAAATCTTATGACCATCCAAAAATAGGCGCGAAGCCCCGCTCCGGAACTCACAGCGGAGTCCCGACCCCGCTGCGGCACCCCGCTGCGGAGGGTTTTTGTTCCGTTTCTTTTTCTTGAAAATCCGAACGGTGTTGGGTACCCGCTGCACACCTCCGCTCCACGACAAACAGACCCCTCGACTCCGCTGCACACCTCCGCTCCGGCTGGTGTTGGTTGCAGCGACCTCTTGACTCCGCTGTGACCGCTCTAGGTCGCCAAATGACATCTTTGCACTCTCTTTTGGCACATAATTGATCCCAAACACCTTCAAGAACTCCATAGCATGTTTCAACACCTGATAAAGCCAAATGAATGCGAAATGCAACCTATGAATGCCTAAATCTACTCTATATGCTCAACATGAACAAGAATACAAGGTTAAAACCAAGTAAATATGCAACATATCAACTCCCCCAAACTTGTCTTTTACTTGTCCTCAAGTGAACTTTCAAGGACTTATGGAAAGAGAGGTTTGAAGGTGGGAACTCATAACCAATAGAAACACATATAAGAACTCAATTTAACATCCTAAAGAGACATTCCAAGTAGCATGAGCACACTCTCTTATCACACTCTAGCTTCTCTAGGCCTATCAACACACTCTTATGCCTTTAAACAAGATGCAATACTCTTCAATTTACAAGTCTTTAAACAAGCCCTCACATTAGTTCACACACACACACAAAGTGAAGTCTCACAAATGGGCACATGATCTCAATCATTTGGCTAGGCAAGCAATAGGTCTACTGAGAATGAAAAGGAGGGTTCAGATGCATCATTTTTAGTGACTATCACTCAAGAACAAGAAGCTTGATCATTATGCAAAATTTATCTAAGACTAGAGGCAACTAATGCATACATAGTCTTATTCTTACTGTTCTACCCTTTTCTTAAGTGATCACAAGTTCTAACCCTTTTTTTTTTATCCCATGATCCAAATAAACTGTTACTCACATCACTCACCAATGAATAAACTTATTTCTCTCCCCTTTTTTATTAAACACCACCAAATGAGAACCTTTCACAAACTTTCTACTCCTAGCTCTTCTTTTCTCTTTTTTTTTTATTGACAAGGTTTTTCTTTAGGTACATTTGAGAGCTTTTCTTCAATTGGTTTGGTTCCTAGTGGCTTTCTTTCTTTTCTCAAGATACTCTTTTCTTCAATTTCTCATGATCTCTCTCTCAAAACCCAAGATTTTAACTTTAGAGCACATAAACCCACCCACCATCTTAAATGCTAGCTCAAAAGAGGTTCCTATGCTAGCAAGAGATGAGAACAATCCTATGTCGCCTCCAATACTCTCAAGATTTTGCACATGACAAACTATCAAAAGAAGGCCTCACTCATGAAAATCAAATGTTTGGTCTCAAAAGAATGGCTTGGGTACAACTTAAGGGTGTGGAGTACCATTTGGGTTAACAAAAGAATGGTAAAATGGAATAAGATAACCCAAATGTGTATGAGATCCATGATCAAGTATGCAAGTGCCCATATGCAAGAGAGATTAAGTTCATTAAGCCAAATTTCTGATTGGAGGTGGTTTCAAGAACAATGTCAATTTCAAGCAAGCAAACATGTTTCAAGAAGAGTTTTCAAGGCTCAAAGCGTGCAAGGATTTCAAGAGATGCTCAAGCTACTTGATGTGCCTAACTAGGGTGTCATTTTGAGTTCTTGACAAATGTTCTTCACAAGGTGTTTTAAAATCATTGTTCCCAATGCAAGTGAATGCAAACTATATGCTCTAGACTCTCCTAAAAGTGCAAATGGTGCAACCTACATGATCTTTGTTTTGGTTTTTTCATCATTTTTTGATTTTTTTTTTTATGTAAATGTACAATGCAATGCATGAGACTCAAAATCATCAAAGAAAACATGATTAAATACTTGGTACATCCCCCAAACTTAAGTCACACATTTGTGTTGTTAAGTTGAGAGAAATACCCAAAGGAAAGACTAATATGCAAAGAAAAACTGGTATATACAATGGAAGGTGATGGAATACCTGCTAGTAGGATTGTGTAGAGGGAGATTCTCCCTCCTCGTCGTCCTCAGGTGGTAACTCTTCAAGGTGCTCATCAGCAGGACTGCCCATCTCTTCAATGGAGTAGGCTTGCCCGAACACAGTTGGTTTCTTCAGTTTCCCCTTGATGTCAAAGTGGAGGATGTTCTCTTTACCCAAATGGAGATCAATCTTTCCTTCCTTCACATTAACAATAGCTCCTGCGGTACCTAAGAACGGCCTTCCTAGAATCAATGGATCTTGAGCCTCCTCACCCATCTCAAGCACCACAAAGTCCGTAGGTATCTCATACCTTCCAATCTTCACGGGGAGGTCCTCTAAGATGCCCACAGGGTACTTCATTGAACGATCAGCTAACACCAGAGAGAGTCTACACTTCTTGTACTGAGTGAATCCAAGCTTCTTTGCTACAGACAAAGGCATCAAGCTGACACTAGCTCCCGAATCGCAGAGATATTTCTCAAATACCATAGGTCCAAGAGCAAAAGGTAGTGTGAAGCATCATGGATCCTCTAACTTCTCTGGAACATCAAGCCTCTGGATGATGGCACTGCACTCATGGGTAAGAATCATCATGCCTTCCATCTCTTTCTTCTTTGCAGCTACAACATCTTTCAGGAACTTGTTGTATTGAGGAATCAACATGAAAGCATCAATGATGGGCATTGCAACCTGAGCTTCACTCATTTGCTTCTCAAACGGAACCTTGTACTTCTCTAGCAGCTGCTTCTTGAATCTACCAGGGAATGGAAGTTTGGGTTCATAGGGGGGAGGAACATAAGGTCTCTCACTTGCTGGAGCAGCAGCTTCACCATCTTGTACTATTTTCTTCTCTTCTCCAACCTTTCCTTTACCTTTAGCTTCCATAATCTTCTCCAAGATCTCATCATTGATCTTCTCATCAACAATTACCACATCATCATCTAAGTTGATGGCCACCTCCTCACCTAGTTTCTCAGCATTCTTGGTGAGGGTTCTAGGAGGTAACTTCTTACCACTCCTAAGGGTGATAGTTTTGGCCTCCTTGGGGTCTTGGTCAGATTTTCCTGGTAGAGATCCTTGCTGGCGATTTTGGTGAGTGTTCATGGAAGCAAACTTGTTCTCTAAATTCTTGACTGTAGAAGCAAGGTATGAGAATTTGTTATTGAGTTCATTGTAGCTCCCATCAATCTTGGAATGAAGGTTCTTCAACTCATAACCAACATGCTTCTCACTTCTAGTCTGAGATTCCAAGATTTGTTTCAGTAAGTCATCAGTGCTGCTCTCTTGAGGAGCAGAGGAACCGTGAGAGGGGTTTTGCTGAGGCAGATAACCACTTTGTTGGTTGTTGGGGTAGGATTTCTGTTGGTAGTTGTTGTACTGAAAGTTGGGCTCCTTTTTGTACCAGCTACCATTGTTGTTGATGAAACACAACTCTTCTTGACCTTCCAAACCCTCAACCTCATTCACTGTAGGTGAATTTTCCTGCTTGGAGTTACCAACAGACTTCAACTACTCTTGGGTGGCTTTTTCAGCAATGAGTAGGTCGATCTTGTCTTCCAAAGCTTTGATCTCTTTCCTTGTCTGATTATCATCACCTCTACTGCCTCTGTCATGGTCTCCACTGTAGACTGCGTCACTCTTGACCATGTTGTCAACCAGTTCCTCAGCATCTTCCTCAGACCTTCCCAAGAAGAACACATTGCTAGCAGTATCCAATCTTGCTCTGTAGTTAGGAAGAGCACCTCTGTAGAATGTACTCAGCAAGCTCTCTTTGGAGAAACCATGGTGTGGGCATTGTGCTTGATAGCTCTTGAATCTCTCCCATGCTTCACTGAATCCTTCCAAGTTCTTCTGTTGAAGGCTGGATATCTAATTCCTCAGCTTAGCAGTTCTTGAAGTAGAGAAGAATTTCTCCAAAAATGCTCTCTTGCACTCATCCCAGGTGGTGATAGAGTCACTGGGTAGGGACTTCTCCCACTGACGTGCCTTGTCCCCTAAAGAGAAAGGGAATAACTTCAACTTGAAGGCATCCTCGGACACACCATTGGTTTTTGACAACCCACAGTAGCTGTCAAATTTGTTCAAGTGATCAAATGGGTCTTCTACAGGCAACCCATGATACTTGTTGTTCTCAATCACGTTGAGGATTCCTGGTTTGACCTCAAAGTTGTTGGCTTCCACAACTGGTGCACGGATTCCCAACCTATTGCCATATAGGTTTGGGCGATCACAGGTGCCAATAGGGCGAGCTGGGCGGGCTGGGTGAACTGGTGGGTTTTGCCCGTTGACGTTAACCGGTGGGTCCATGTCAGTATCCAAACTCTCTTGCTGAGCTTGTTGCTCTGCTTGTTTTCTCTGTCTTGCAATCTCTCGTTCAATCGCTCTGATATCTGGAACTCTTGCAACAAAGTTTGTTGTGCCTTTGCTCCTCAAGTTCATAATCCTGAAATCCAAAGAGAGATGAAGATAAAGAATCAGTAACAATAAAAGAAAAATGACTTAGTCTCAAGCAAGTGACTAAATCTCAATGTTTCAATCTACTCAGAATTTGGCAACGGCGCCAATTTGATGTTAGGAGTTTTCAAGGCTCCTAAGGCAAATGTTTTAGTATAAAAGATTGTCAAACCAGTTCTGAGAGATTTAAGAGCACCGAGAATGCAAGTAGTGGCTTAATCTAAGTGCGATCTTGTGATTGATTGGTTTTTAAGGTTAACTATAACTAGAATGCAATAAAAGATATAACTTTGACAGTGAAGATAAAGGAGAACTCATGGGTATAGGGAATTTGACCTTGGGTGATCAAGTTTAGATCTAAGGATGGCAAGCGATCAATTAAAATGTCAACCTTAGGCCTAAATACGATTCTAAACAAGCTCTATATCTAGATGAATGTTCATTTACTACCATAACTCAAGCATCAAATGTCTTTGGTTTAATATTATGAAAGTAATCATTAGGAATAGATCTATTAGCCATCTTAACACTTTAACAACAAGTATCCCTCGTAAAGACTGTTAAAAGCTTAAGAGAGTTGACTCAGACATTTCTTTTTATTTTTTGAATAAATGTTAAATTTATTTCAAAAAAAACCCCTTGGTACATTGAAACTACAATGCAACTGTATGTAAAGCTTATTCAAAGATCAAACTTCAAAGCCAAAAAACAAGCTATACATATCCTAACCTCCAAAATCCATTCTTGTCGAAAACCAAAACTGCAATCCCTCCTCCATACTCATATCCCCTTGCATCCGGATAGAAGAGAATCTATTTCTCACACCCCTGTCAATCATCCTAAGAATCGTACTCTGTGGGATAGGATCCTCACCATGCCTCCTGTTATTTCTTTCAAGCCACAACCCATGAATAGTAGCCTGAACCACATACCTCAAAGTAAAAATCTTAATAGACTTATCACTCCTTGAGATCATTTGGATAATATCCCTCCAGCTATTGGTGAACTCAGCTCCCATAATACCTCTCACCAGGCTACTCCAGATCTCAGAAGAATAAATGCACTCGAAAAACAGGTGGTTCCTCGTTTCAAGAGGCTCATCACAAAAGGAGCAGGCCACACTTGCGTTTCCTCCCCACGACTGCATACGATCCCCTGTCGCAAGCCTATTGTGAATTGCCAACCAAGTGAGAAAAGCAAACTTAGGAGTGGCATAAGTAAACCAGATACCCTTACTCCACTCATTTGTTTCCCTTCTCATTCTCAACAACTCCCAAGTCAGCTTTGAAGAGAATTTATTTTTTTATTTTCCTTCACCATGCTTCCACAAACGCACATCATCCTTAGTAACAGCATTAGCCTTACACTTCCTTATCACTTCTTCAATCTCATTAAAGATCTGTTCTCTGTGCCTTCTTCTCCGATTAGTTCTCAAAACATCCTCAACTGTAGCATTTCGACTAATACCCATATCAATATAACCTCTCACACCAACCACATCAATCAACACACCTAGCTCAGACCATGATTCATGCCAGAAAGAGGTATACTTCCCATTATTGATTCGCACCTTATAGAACTCTTTCGCCTTATCTCTATATTTGAGAACTTTGCTCCACATCCAAGAACCAACCTGAGAGGAATCCTTAGCTGTCCAGAAAGAATTCTTGCGGATCAAGTAGACATGAATCCATTGAACCCACAATGAGTTCTTCGCAGTGAGAATACGCCATATAAGTTTAAGGCAGCTGACATTGTTTACTTCCTTGAGAGGTCTTATGCCCAAACCACCTTCATTTTTTGGCAGACAAACCTCCGACCAAGCAATCTTAGCCTTCTTTGTATTAACAGATGGACCAGACCACAGAAACGCAGAACAGAGCTTCTCCATTTCACGCAGACAAGAAACAGGGAGTTGAAAAGCTGCTAACCAGAAGTTTGCCAAACTCATAATCACTGATTGAATCAGCTGCAACTTTCCACCAAAAGAGAGGAACCTCCCTGTCCAAGAGCCCATCCTCGATCTGATCTTCTCAATAAGAGGAAGGAAATCACCAACAGTCATTCTCTTAGTAAGAAGAGGAAGCCCAAGGTATCTAACCGGAAGCGTACCCGTTTCAAAGGGAGAACCCATAGTTTCTTCATTAGACCGGAGCCCAGCCACATAAAGAGTAGATTTCTCCAAATTAATCTTCAAACCAGAATACTTCTCAAACTCAGAGAACACCAAAAGGATACTTTCAAGAGATCTCTTTGACCCATCAGCAAAAACCATGAGATCATCTGTGAAACACAGATGAGACAAGCCTATATTCTTGCAACGAGGATGATAACCCACTTTATTCTTCACTACTGCTTCATCAATCATCTTAGACAGTACGTTCATGCAGATGACAAACAAATAAGGTGAGAGAGAGAGCATCCTTGCCTCAAACCTCGAGTGCTCTGAAAGTAACCCGCCAACTCCCCATTAATTTGAACTGAAAAGGAGGCCGTATTGATGCAGAGGTTGATCCAATGAATAAACTTGTCGGGGAACCCAAGAGCCTTCAAGGTATTTAACAGGAACGGCCATTGAACTGAGTCGAAAGCTTTCGATATGTCAATCTTCGTACAACATCTTGGCGAGATCTCTTCTTTATGATATTCTTTAACCAGTTCAATGGCCAACAAGAGATTCTCCATTAGCAGCCGATCACTAATAAAGGCAGACTGGTTTAAAGCAATAAACTTCGGAAGAACACTTTTCAGTCTATTAGCCAGAATCTTGGAAATCGCCTTGTAGAGGACATTACAACATGAAATAGGACGATAGTCCTTCATCAGTTCCGCCTTATCTATCTTCGGAATCAAAGCAAGGATCGTCGAGTTTAAACCTTTAGGCAGAAACCCTTTCTCAAAAAAAGCCTGAATCGCAGTAGTAACATCTTTACCAATAACCCCCCAAGCTGCTTTGAAAAATTCACTAGTATAACCATCAGGGCCCGGCGACTTCCCTGTTGGCATACTAAAAATGACCTTCTTTACTTCATCTTCCGTAACACCTCTCTGCAACTGATTCATCTCCATCTCACTGCATTGGAAGCTTAGAAGTTCCCTTAGCCTTTCAACAGAGGCACCTTCAAACTCCTGAGGCTTGTGTGACAGAAACTCAGCAAAGTATCTTTCAGCCTCTTTTTTGATGTCATCACCCATAATCCTTGAACCATCATCACCTCTAAGCTCATGAATGGCGTTTCTAACTTCCCGCAACTTGACTGCATTATGGAACACTTTATTGTTAAGATCCCCCACATTTAGCCAATGAAGCTTTGATCTCTGTTTAAGGAATTCCTCTTCTATATCAGCGAGCCTTTGCCATCTTCTCAGAGCTTCATTCTCCTCATTGATAGTGGTGACTGTGGGATTTTCCATTGTCTCCTTTTGCTTCGCACAAAGCACCACATAAGCATCCTTGACTCTTCTTGGTAGATCTCCCAAATTTTTCCTACTCAACTCACGCAAGGGAAACTTCAAAGCTTTCAGTTTTTTAGTAAGCCTAAACATAGCCGACGTTGAGATGAATAAAGGAACAGAATCTCCCCAAAACTCTTCAAACAGCTTTGTGAATTCAGGCAACTTACTGATCGCATTAGTGAATTTGAATGGCCTCCTCCTGTTCTCCACCTTCTTCTGAATCTGGGTACGACTTCTAAGATGATCAGAACAGCCTCCATGTTCAAAAACACTATAGACTTGCGAATATTGATGCAACCATATATCATTGACAAGTACCCTGTCTAGCTTTTTGCAGATAAGCCCTTCTCTCCTCTTATTGCACCAAGTAAACAAAGGCCCTTGATAACTATTATCAGATAGACAGCAGTGTCTAGCGACCTACTGGAAATCTCTCATACCACCCGAGATACTAGGAGAATCATTGTATCCCGAGTGCTCACTCCCTTCCAAAACTTCATTGAAATCCCCCATAACAATCCATGGCTTATTCCTAAACATAGCCGAGTCATGATGATTACACAAGTCGTCCCACAACTCCTTCCTTTCTTCCTTTGTGTTCCTGGCATATACAAAAGAGAAAAAAAACTCCTCCTCCATCTCTTTTATCTTTACTGAAACCGTTATTATTTGATCACTCTTGAAAACAGGCGTGATCCTAACATTAGATTTCCAAACCACCCAAATTCTCCCTAAAGCATTGTGCTCATAGTTAGACATAAACTCCCATCCTTTGAAAACCTCTGAAACAATTTTTTTTGCCTTCCCTTCTTTAACTCTTGTCTCCAACAAACAACCAAAACTTAAATCCTCCCCTTGCCACCACCTACTCATCATAGAATGCTTTGTGAGTTTGTTAAACCCTCTCACATTCCAAGAAAAGCAGGCCATCAATGCTGATTTTTACGAGAACCCTTCCTACCCATATTACTTGGTCCAGGACCTTTAGTAATATGAGCAACTTCTGAAAGAATTCTTTGTCTAGCTTTAGACTCCCTTGGCAATATCCTTCTTGGTATTATACTCTCTTCCTTCTCTATATCATCCAAATGCTCCTCCTCTTCCTCATCGCTACCAACATTCTCTTGATTTTCACCATCTTCCTGACCCATATCAACACTTAAGTTCTTCCCATCTTCTTCTGACACACTCAGCGCCGAGAATCTCGATGGTGTGATTATTTTATTTTCATCATACATCTCAATCTGTTTTCCCAAACTCCTTCTTATCTTCCCCGGAGTTAACCAACATTCTTCTTGATTAACCTCCTTCTCTTGTGTTTGCCTCACTTCAGTGGAAACCAACTCCCCCTCTTCATATTTTTCTTGATTAACTTTCTCTTCATCATCTTTCACAGATTCCGTCACCGGTTCAACCTTCTCCTTATTACTACACTTCTCCACCAAATGCCCCCATTTTCCACAACCAGTACAGCGATCAGGAAGCCAAGGGTATTTGAACTCAACAGTGACATCTTCCTCATTAATATTGTAGTCTACCTCATTTGGCAATGGCTTGGATAGATCAGCTTTAACACAAATTTTTGCTATCTCAAAATTTTTACAAGCTATGGTTTCAGGGTGTAGACGATCCGGGATGCCTGCAGCACTCGCAATAAAGCTCAACCCCTCCCATGAGTATAGACTCATCGGGACCTTTCTCAGAATCACCCACAATGGGATTAACTTGTTATCTTTATCTTCAATCGGAGTCCATCTTGAAACCACCATCGGAATACCTGCAATATTCCACATACCTCTTCTTATTACCTTATCTCTCACCGCAGCAGTTGGAATCCTCACCCTCATAGTCATCGCATCCATTTCAAACACATCCAATCTCTGAGTCTTATCCCCAAATGCCCAGATCTTATTCAGAATAACATGAACCTTCGCGACAGGAGGAGCCATTTCCAGAAACTTCAGTATGACAAAATCCTCCCAGAGTGGATTAGCCTTCTCCACAACGTCCGAAGGAACCAAGATCGACTTCTTCCCTTCCGATTCCGAAACATCGTAGTCGTATTTCTTCAAAGCTTTCTTATCTTGCGCAGCCGAGACCCATGACTTCGTTTTTGAGATGATCGGAGGAGGAGGATCCTCCTGAATCCCTTGAGACTCCATTCCCGCCGCCGGAGAGACCGTCGGAAAGGATCAATCGAAGAATCTTAAAATCGCTTTCGCAGTCGCCTTTTTTCGCCTTAGTCAAAACGCTGCGAATTGACTCAGACATTTCATCGAACACTTTGTGAGTGGGAAATGTCTACAGATCAACCTTTGAGTGATCAATGCAAAAGAGGCATTATGGTTACTCTAACAAGCAAGGAACAAGAGAAATCTAACACTAAAACAACCTAGAACTAACGTAATCACCTTTAATCTCCCTAACCCATGAATTCAAAAGGTGATTAGTAATTAATCTCCATGATTCCTCTTAAACTCATATTGGATTTCAGATTAATCATGTAAAGAAATAGATACGAAATCAACAAGAACACAAGATGAAAGCAATGAAATCTGAATCAAAAGAAGTTTTTCTTCAAGAACAAAGATAATCTGCCTCTGGTGGTGTAGTTTTAATTAGGTTTTTGGAAACTCAAAACATAAAAAATGGAAATTGCAAAAAGGTCCTCAATGTCTTATTTTCGTCCAAAAATAGGCGCGCAGCGGGGTCACAGCCCCGCTGCCAAGCCCCGCTCGGGAACTCACAGCGGAGTCCCGACCCCGCTGCGGCACCCCGCTGGGGAGGGTTTTTGTTCCGTTTCTTTTTCTTGAAAATCCGAGCGGGGTTGGGTACCCGCTGCACACCTCCGCTCCACGACAAACAGACCCCTCGACTCCGCTGCACACCTCCACTCCGGCTGGTGTTGGTTGCAGCGACCTCTTGACTCCGCTGTGACCGCTCTGGCTCGCCAAATGACATCTTTGCACTCTCTTTTGGCACATAATTGATCCCAAACATCTCCAAGAACTCCGTAGCATGTTTCACCACCTGATAAAGCCAAATGAATGCGAAATGCAACCTAAGAATTCCTTAATCTACTCTATATGATCAACATGAACAAGAATGCAAGGTTAAAACCAAGTAAATATGCAACATATCAGTTCCGAGGGGTCAACAAGATCATAAGGGCTATTCAAGATGGTATGTACGCAATGACAAATACCACTTATCTTCCACGCATCATTCACGCTACTCCAGGGATAGTGTTCGTCATGCTCGCCATTCAGATAGGGTAATCCAAACTCATGATCATAAGTCATCACAGCAGAGTTCAAGGTCTGGTGTGGCTCCATATGATCGTCCACGGCAACAACAGATTTAGAGGGAAAAATCTTCGCACAAGCACTCGGATGAAGCAAGGGTGAGAGATCTTGTTGTTGATAATGCTCCATCGCCAGTTCAAAATGATCATGCGATTGCTGCTACTAGCTCTTTCCCGATGGAGGATCAGGTTAAGGAAGCTGGAGAGCAAGAAGAGCCAGTGCAGCTATCGAATAACGGGGGCAAAGGGCAGGTCAAGAGACTTGCTAGCAGTATTGTCTCACCGGCTTTGACTATGGTGGAGAATGTTACCGTACGTAACAAAGGTGTTGCACGATCTCTTACATATTCCCCCAACAGATCAAACACTGATAAAAGAGAAGAGCATATGATTGAAGCTCTTTCTGGAATGGATAATCAACGGATGGAAGATAATGAGATGCTGGATGGCGATGATAATATTTTCAATGAAGAGTTACTGGATCTTGAGCCGCAATCAAAGGCTGAGGCGTGCAATGATAGGAACATGAGTGGGCTGTCGTCTGTGTCACATAAGAAAGACACCAATGACTCTGATATTTTAAGAACTAGCAGCAAGATGGTTCCTTCTCCGGAACTACTTTTAACAAACCTGTGTTTCTTCGTCAAGGATCTCCTCGGATCCGGGCAGCTTTGGTTTCGACTACTAAGAAACATGATAGCAAAGATAAGGCAAAGCACTCTCATTCCCGCGCTAGGGGAAGTCATGGTCATCACGACAAGAAAGATGGTACGATGGGATCCAAAAACCCATCCCAAAGGTATCCATGACGACAATAGGTTGGAACTGTCGAGGGATTGGGAGCGACCTCATAGTTCAACGCCTTACGGAGATGTGTTAGAAGCATCACCCAGGACTAGTGTTGTTATCTGAGACGAAGAATAGGAGACTGCTGTTGCAAAACATTCAAACTGACTTAGGATTTGATCATTTGTTTACCGTTGAGCCACTTGGTCTCAGTGGAGGTTTAGCTTTATTTTTTATTGATGAATTTCAAGTTAATGTTTTATTTTCAAATAGAAGAATGATTGACATTGAAGCAGTCATTGATGGAAGAAAAGTCTATATGACGTTTGTTTATGGGATCATGTATTAGAACGACGAGATTTAGTTTGGGAACGTCTTACATGTTTCTCAACAATAAGAAATGGACCTTGGTTTATGATAGGAGACTTTAATGAGATTACCTGTTGTGAAGAAACGGAAGGGGCAGCCAATGCACAAATAGTTCATTCTTACCCTTCAAGAAAATGCTGAGCGATTGTGGTATGCTGGATTTTCTTTTTAAAGGGAATATGCTATCCTAGGTAGGAAATAGAGCAAGGAGGAATACGGTTAGATGACGTCTTGATAGAGCTGTTGGGAACGAGGACTGGCATGAGAAGTTCCCTCACTCCAAATTTCAGTATATGAGGCTCTGGGGATCGGATCATCGTCCAATCTTAGCTGACATTCTTAAAAGAAACCGAGAAGATCAAAAAATTTTAAATTTGACAAGAGATGGTTGGATAATGAAGAGCTCAGAAAAGTCATACTTGAGGGATGGAAATCACCAGATCTCCCACCCAACGAAAGTATCATGGAGCATATTGCAAGTTGCAGACGAGCCCTATGCGATTGGAAAAGGCAACATAATCTAAACTCGGAGAAAAGTGTGGAGGAATTGAAAGAAAAGGTGGATCTTTTGTCTTCAAACGATGATGTAACCACCGAGGAGATTGCGGAAGTTTTAAAGGAATTATCTGACGCTATTAAGGCGGAAGAGATGTTTTGGAAGCAGAAGTGTAGGGTGTTTTGGTTAAGCGAAGGAGATCGAAATACTAAATTTTTTCACTCCCTCACAAAGCACAGAAGAGCGAGGAACATGATTATACAATTATTAGATGAAGATGGGAATGTTGTAGAGGATGAGGAAGGACTTGTAGCCATTGCTACAAGTTATTTTAGACACATCTTCCAATCATTAAACCATGAGGATATAGAGGAAGTACTATTTGAGGTGTCTACAACGATAACATCTGCTGATAATGAGAATCTCACAGCTCCGGTTACTGAATGGGAGATTAAATTGACTCTTTTTGTGATGCATCCAGAGAAGGCCCCAGGGCCGGATGGAATGACTGAGCTTTTCTACCAGAACTATTGGGATATCATAAAGGATGATCTAACTCTTATGGTTAATCAATTCCTGTCTGAAGGCACGTTACCTTCTGGCCTAAATGATACCAATATATGTCTCATCCCGAAAGTGTACAAACCAGCTACGTCCAATCAGTGTATGTAATGTCAGTTACAAGATAATCTCCAAGGTCTTATGCCAGATATTAAGAAAGTTCCTACCAGATAGGATCTTAGAAACCCAATCAGCATTCGTGGCTGGGAGACAAATTTCTGACAACATTATGATTGCTCAGGAGATGTTCCATGCTCTAAGAACCAAACCGAGTGGACGAAATAAGAGGATGGCTATTAAAACAGATATGAGCAAGGCATATGACAGGATGGAGTGGTCCTTCACTGAGGCTACCATGAGAAAGATGGGTTTTTCGGAAATCTGGATTACCTGGATAATGCGATGTGTGACATCAGTAAAGTATAAAGTTCTTATGAATGGCCAGCCAAGAGGGAATATAGTCCCGGAGAGAGGTCTACAACAGGGGGATCCTCTGTCCCCGTTCATTTTTATTCTATGCACAGAAGCGCTCGTTAGCCTTCTAAATCTTGTAGAGAATCGAGGCAAGATAACTGGGATGTGCATCACGCGGGCGTGTCTTTCGGTATCTCACCTTCTCTTTGCTGATGATAGCCTATTCTTTTGCAAGGCGGAGCCCCGTGAATGTGAAGAAGTAATGAAAGTGGTCAGAAAATATGGACAAGCTTCAGGACAATGCATTAATTTCGACAAATCATCTCTACTCTTTGGTAAGAGAACTGGACAGGATGCCAGGAAAGAGATTAAAGACACACTTGGGATTCAGAATGAAGGCGGGATGGGAACATACTTAGGAATCCCAGAGGATATCAGTGGATCTAAATGCAAGCTTTTTATTTTTTAAAGGATAATCTAAGGAACAGGGTAAATGGATGGACAGGATGGTGGTTATCAAAAGGTGGCAAGGAAGTTATGATTAAGTCGATATTGCTTGCACTTCCAACGTATGTAATGTCTTGCTTTCTGCTTCCATTGGAGATATGTGCTGCTCTAGCTAGTGCCATTGCACAGTTCTAGGGGAGTTCGAACCCCCCAAAAAGAGGTATTCACTGGTCAACATTGGATAAGCTGTGCTTATCTAAGGAGGAAGGAGGAAGGAGGAATTGGGTTCAGAATGATCCATGATTTTAACCTGGAATTGCTAGCAAAGCAGCTATGGAGATTGGTTCAATACCCAGATTCGCTGGTAGCTCGAGTCTTGAGAGGCCGATATTATCGTTTGAGCTCGCCTTTGTGACAGCTTTATGCCAGTAGTCCATCGTATGTACGGACAAGCATATCGGCGGCAAGAGAATTACTCCTGCTGGGACTTAGACACAAAATACACTCGGGCTATGAGGTAAGAGTATGGGAGGACCCATGGATTTCTACAATTCCAGCGAGACAAGTGTCCTCAGTTGCACCGGTTTTGCATCCGAACATGAGAGTGATCGACCTTATAAATCAAGGAACAAAGTCTTGGGATCTAGATCGACTGGAGAACTACATAGATGTGACTGATATACCACTGAAAAGGAGTATGACCATTAGTGCAACACACCGCAGGGATACGTATTACTGAAGTTATACAAGGAACGGGCAGTATACAGTTAAATCTGGATACTGGGTTGCACGGAATATACTAAGGAAGGAGGAGGAAGCAATAGTTTCTGAACCGAGTATAACGAAACTCCAAGCACATGTTTGGAAGGTTAAGGCACCCCAAAATATGTGCCATCTTATGTGGCAAATAGTAACATGCCATATGGCTGTTACAAGTACTTTGAACTATCAACACATGAGATGTGATAATTACTGTCCACGATGTGGAGAACCAGAAGAGACAGTTGCTCATGCAATCTTTCAATGCTCACATGCAAGGCAAGTTTGGGTCTTATCATCTACGCCCACCAGTCCTACCTTGTTCCCATTACAGAGCACATTTGCTAATATGGATTATTTCTTCTAGAGGAAAAATGCCATAACGAAACCAGAAATGGACAAGGATCCTTATCCATGGCTAATTTGGTATATTTGGAAGGTTCGGAATGATAAGCTATTCAGAGGAATTGATAGAGACCCATTGGAGTTAGCCCGTTATGCCGAGAGTGAGTGCCATGCCTGGTTCCAAGCCAATGAAAAGGTTATATTGCCAGATCAACAGAACATAGATGTTGAAACCCATGCCACAAGCTTGGGAAATATATGTTTGGTAGACGGCTCTTGGACCTCTACTGATCAGTTCAGTGGATGTGGTTGGGCTTGGAAGGACAGTATGGGTAACTGCCAGTTAATGGGCATGCGGAACTTTACTAGAGTGGAGTCTATTTTGCATTTTGAACTGGAAGCGCTGCGGTGGGCAATGGAGAATATACTTCAACATTCGCCATGTCAGAGCTTTGGGACGGACTGCAAGGAAATGATAGCGATGCTCAGGAATCCTCATGATTGGCCAAGCTTCTCAACGGAGTTGGAAAAACTCATGACGCTCCAGATATGCTTCTCATATTTCAAGATCTTATATGTTCCTAAGACGCACAATGGTGTGTCAGATTCTCTAACTAAAACTGCACGCTCCTATTATCGAGAATTGTTGTATGTTGGTTGTTCTGTTCCGGTCTGGTGTATCTGACTACCTCATTCTTGAGTAATAGATCAGTCTTTCGTTGTCAAAAAAAAGAAAAAAAAAGAACGAGACTATAATAAACTTACAAAACAAATGAAAAAATAAAACAAAATGGTCGAGAATTGACATTCGATAATGAGAATATTATTAAAACATTGTGTGAGGGACAAGAAATTCTACCAAATGATATTGAACATATACAGAAGAAGAAGAAGAATTCATGATTTAAATAAATTCCAAAAAACCAAGATTTGAATAAATCTTAAAAGAAATTTACAAATTTCAAGGTTTTGAAAAAAAAATCAGATTTTAAAAGTAAAAAAAAAATCAGATTTTTTAAAATTTAGATATTTATTTAAAATAATATTTATTTTTATTACTTTTACTCAATTTTTCTTTTCTTATAAAATATATAAAAGTTTTTAAAATCTGATATTTAAATAATTATTTTATTTTATTTGCATTTCAAACATTTTTAATTTCTTTTGAAAAAAAGTATGAAGTAAAATAAATATATATATATATATATATATGCATATTTTTTTTAAGTTTCAAAAAACATCAATGGAGCTGGTATATACAAATACGCAAGAGTTTCTAGGATTAGCTATTCTGAGAGGAGATATATCTAACACGATGGACTTATGATCATTTTTTTTCATGGGAATCCGATGTTGACTTAAATTATTTTATTGAAATAGATTCCACGCCTTAGACACGATAATTGCTTATCTGACTCAGTTACACGAACATGGGTAAGGTAAAATCTATAATTACTTAGAAGTCGGTTCACAAATTTTTATGTTGCAGTGTTGCACATACTGCCATGTAAATCACGACATAGCATTACAGAAGTCAATACTTTTTAACAGTAGATATAATAGCAGCAACTAAAATTCTATTCACTCTCACACTACAAGAAAACACGAGTTTTACTAAGATGACTTTGCCTCGTAATTTCTTAGTAAATGATTCATTACTAGGAAATTACGAGGAAACGCGTTTTATTGTAACACGTTCATCGTAAAATCTTTTTCTTCGTAAGTTCCTAGATAATTTACGAGGAAACTTTTTATCGTAAACGCGTGGATACTTATTTCGTCGTAACATCCTCGTACAGATTTCCTCGTAAAGTCGTAGTAACTAATCTATACTATTATTTGCGAAGTGATTTTTCGCAACGGAGCTCCCACGTTAAAAGTTAGGGTGGCTAATATCTATAATACCCTTAATGAATAATCTATTTTTACTTTTATTATAAAATTTAATTAAATATAGAATTAAATTAAAGATATGAATATATCTCCTTTTCATAATATGATTTAGTTTATTCTTTATTCTTTATTCATATGATTAAAGGATTATGGTACGATTTACATGTTATGGGATGAACACTACTGATATCGTTTGGTATTTGTCTTTATTCTTTATTATCCTTATAATCATTGGACTTATCTTTCTAAACAAACCGATTAAACATGGCTGTGTATATACTATATATACGTTAGGTTAAATCCCATATCCTTCAAAGCTTCAAAAGCAAACTTTCTAATATCTAAATATACAATTTCTTACTCAGTGCAAAACATGTCTTATCTACGTAGGAAGCCAGCTACTTTAGTGTTGATTAATGATATTAAACCAGGGAACAATATATACAAATTAAAGGTTCAAGTTATAAGATTGTGGAAGCTGTGGAGATCGAAAAAAGTTGTCTCCATTGAGATGGTTCTTGAAGATGCAATTGTAAGTACACTACAATATTAGTTTTGATGATTTTTATTAGTTTATGTAAAATTATCTTACTTTCCAATTGTAGGGAACAAGGATACATGCATCCATTGATGAGGATTTGATAGAAATATATGAAGCAAAGGTGTCTGAGGGTGTTGCTTTTTTTATAAGCAATTTTACGCTTGTGAATTATGGAACAGAATATAGGACTAATCCTTTTCCGTACAAGTTGACGTTTTATCGAACGACAAACATTACTCCTTGTGATGATTTTCCTTCTTACTTGCCAAACAAGTATCTCAAGAATTTCACAGAGATTCATTCTGGGATCTTCAAGAATGATGTTTTAATTGGTTAGTAACTTTCTAATTAGCATATGTATATTTAATAAACATGATTAATTAAATTTCTAAAATATATACATATTTTCTTTTCTGGTTAAGATGTTGTTGGTCAGATTGTTCATGTTGGTGCTCTCACTGAAATTTATGCTAAAGGGAAAAAAACTAACAAACTCAATGTTATTCTTCGTGATGAAACGTAAGTGTCTTTAATTTTATTTTTCAGTTTTTTTTTATTAATGTCTTCATTCAGTTAATTTGATTTGGTTCGTTTGTCTTTTTTATAGTGCTTCAGATTTGACTTGCACTCTTTGGGGTGATTATGGGAAACAAGTTTTAAACTATGTTGAAGAAACTAACAACTCAATTATTGTTTGTGTTGTGCGTTTCGCATGTGTTACCGAGTACAAAGGTAGCTGTCAATATGTTTTCACTAATAATTATTCTTATAAGATACTTACTCAGATATATATTATTTTTCTATATATACTTTGTAAACTATGTTTCTTTTTTTTCTGATTAAAGGAGTTCATGGTATTTCGAATGTGTTTAATGCAACACAATTGATATTCAATCCTCCTGGTCCTCAATTTGATGAATTTCGGTCAAAGTAAGTTTATACACAAAAGTATAAATAATTTTTAATAGTGTTTTGTTACCATGTTTAAAAAAATTAAATTGTTCTCAGGTTGCCAAAAAATGACATTGTTCTCACACGGGATGATGGAAAGTCTGGATCTACTCTTTCTTGGCAAGATGAGTTATTTACTAAGAATCCTAGGAGGACACTAAGAGAGATATTAAGAACTAAAGAGGTATTTAAATAATGAGGAATTTGTGTATATATATATATTGTTTTAACTTGGTTTTAGACATTGTAGCTGAAGTGTGTGTATATATATTTGTTTATAGACTGGGAAGTATGTCACCACTGCAACTGTTAAGTCAGTGGAAACTAATCCAAGATGGTATTATGTCGTGTGTGCTGTTTGCAAAAAGACGGTTCATCCAATTGAAGAAAACCCTGGCGATGAAGAGGGCCCAGTCATGTTTGATTGTCTACAGTGTAATCAGAATGTAACTGAAGTTCTAGCCAAGTAAATTTATTCATCTTCACTTTAGGTTTAATTTTGAAATTATATACTTGACATTATATTTTATTTTCTATTGTCTTCATTGAATGTTTCATATTAGGTTTAAATTGGTGCTATTGGTTACTGATGATTCCACTGAAGAAGCTAGGTTTCTTATTTTCGACGATATAGCTTCTCCTTTTCTTCGTAGGACAGCAGATGAATTAGCTGAGGAAGTGGCTGAGGTATAATGATTGAGTTATTGTCTTTGTTAATATATATAATATATACTGATAACAAAATTCAATATAGATTCTGTTTTTTTTAATTCTAAGGATGATGACTCCGTTTTGCCAAGAGCTCTCAATGATTTAATAGGCAAAACATTGCTTTTCAAGATGAGTGTTACTTCCAATAATTTGAAGAGTAGGAAGACAACTTTTATAGTTGACATAGTCACGGATGACGATATGATCATTGAACAGTTTTTGACTCAGAACTTATCAAAGGTATATAATCATGTTCATTTTCTTAGTATATGTGTGTTTATTGTTTTACTCTATTTATTTTAGAACATTGATGTTAGTTTTGATTTATAGGATGCTTCAATTTCATATGCTGATGATGCTTCAAAATATCCGACTCTGAAAAATGGGAATAATAAAAGGCAGGGAGATGTCATAGACGATGATGTTGTAAACAAACAGAGGCATTAGATAGAGGGCTTACTATAATTGGTTTTGTTTTATTTTTTTTTCCTTTAAAAACATCATGGATTTTTTTTTTTGGGATATTTAATAGATTAATAATTATGATATTTGTATTAGTACTTATGGAATTATCTTTAATCTATAATGAACTATTATTTGGTAAAATAAACTAAAAACTGTAAATAAATAAGTAACAAGTAATGAAGTTATGGAAAATACGCCAAGGGAAAGTTTATGGTTCTCCTGAATCAAGTTGTACTTGTGATCCCTTTTGTGCAACAATGCGTTTTTAATAAGTTTTTATCTATATTCATATTTTTAAAGAGTTTAAATAATTTATTTATAATTGATTCATGAGGATATGTGTTCGTGCATCCACGGTGAGGATTGGTAACTCTGTGCATCAATTATCACAATGTATTAATCATTCTAAATTTAAAATATTTACGGTCCAAAAGCTGTTGTCCAAGTTGTTGCAGTTCGTGATGCCACATAAGGTATTTGGATGACTAATAGTTGCTTATAATTTACCTATTCTATGATCAATATATCTACTTTTACTAATGGCGAATTGAATATAAATAATTTATGGGGTTGTTTTTTGAATACGCAATGGATTTGAATCAGTGTGGTTATTTAGAATCAGAACACAATCTGAAGTACAAAAATTATACCGTAAATAGATATTAAATTAAACATATATTTTCATATTCCGAAACTTTTTAGTAATCAATAAGCAACAACATAATAAGTATAGATATTTAAGATATATAACTATCATATGTTGTTACAATATTATATTTAGATAACAATAACATATATATATATATAAAAGGGAAAAATAACTAACAAAAAAAAGGAAAAATAGCCGTCAAAGAAAAGGAAAAAAATAAGGTTATATATTGTCTCTTTCTATTGATCAACTTTACGTAAACGAACGAACTGGCGGCTGCAATCTAATAAATTTTACCTTTTATCTCATTGATTTTTAGGTATATTGTTCTACTATCAGCTTGCCAATTCTTCGTATAGTATTTGAACACTTTCATAATTTGACTGTGTAATTATAATTAATAGCTTTGCGATATGAGACCAAGGAAAGATACAAGGAAGAATACTAAATCTGTCAAAATACCACCATCAAATAGAAGTGAGTATTTATTGTATAAAGTCAGTATATACTGAACATATTTAAAACTAATGATATGAACTCTGTTATTGTTCCTCAACTTTTAGGTTTTGTGTCCAAGTCGGAGCAATACGCACCTCCTGCTATGGAAGAACCAAATGTGTTCCACCAATTCATAGATCTATCAAGTTTAGGTAGGACAGGTAGTTATAAAATTGCTAGGAGGAAGAGAATGGACATATTGAAATTAAAGCGACTCAAAAGAAAAAATCAAAGTTCTGGTAATCTTTCTATTCACAGTTATTACTTAAAATCAAAATTTTAATTGGATTGTGTTTAATGATTTTTCATTCTCATTGCAGAGTTACTAACAAAACCTACAGATATAGATGATTTTGTGTGTTTTTTGGCGTCTGATTCTGAATCAGGCAATGATGATGATATGGATATCAACATTAGAACTACTACTACTACCAAACAAACGCCTAATGTCACAAAAGATTCTTTATTCTCTCCTATAGGCCTCACCGATACGGGTTAGTAATTATTAATAGATTACATATTTGTTTCTTAAAAACATGGCATAATAAGATCTTCGAAAGACTTATTATAATTACTGTAATTTCAGGATATTATGATGATGGGGATCCTTCCTACGTTTGTGGGTATTGTCAAGCTTATATGTGGTTTGGTGAGCGAATTTCCAAACGATGTGTAGGCGTAAAACCAATATTCAC
The DNA here is from genome assembly GCA_932364175.1 of Eruca vesicaria subsp. sativa. Taxonomy (NCBI): domain Eukaryota; kingdom Viridiplantae; phylum Streptophyta; class Magnoliopsida; order Brassicales; family Brassicaceae; genus Eruca; species Eruca vesicaria. The sequence goes on along the minus strand of CAKOAT010670709.1, from coordinate 126,690 downwards.
GATGTGTTGCCATAAAGGGAAAGTCAATCTCCCAATACTCAAAGCACCTCCAAAGACTTTGTTGAGCTTGCTTTATAACAAAAATGAAACAAGGAGTCACTTTCGAGAACTCATAAGAGCATATAACATGATGTTTTCATTCACTTCTCTTGGAGGAAAAGTAAATCATGCCATTAACAATGGCTCGGGCCCTTATGTTTTTCAACTGTGTGGAGAAAATTACCATTTAATAGGTGGTCTCTTACCAGCTCCAGATAAAAATCCAGCTTTTCTACAACTCTACATTCACGACCCAGTTAACGAGATTGCAAATAGAGTTGCTTCTTATGGGTAAGAATTTTATTCTTAAATTAAAGGAACGTTACCGAATTAATTCATTACTAACAACCTTTTTTGGTTTAACAAGGAAAATGGGACCTACATCGCAAATAAGACTGAATATTGTTGAAGCCATTAAAAAAATGTTGGATACTCATAATCCTCATGTTAAAGCATTTAGAACAGCACGGGACAGATTTTCCAACAGCGGCGAATATCAGAATCTACGACTGGTACTTGCGAGTGAGAGAACTACTGATGGAAGAACTCATAATCTTCCAACTGAAAAAGATGTTGCGGCTTTGATACCCGGCGATTTTAGTATGGCATTTGAAAAAAGAGATATTGTTATTGAAAGTACTACAGGAAAGCTACAGCGGATAAGTGAGTTGCATCCAGCTTACTTGCCATTACAATATCCATTACTTTTCCCCTACGGAGAAGATGGTTTCAGACTAGGAATTGATATTGGGTTTGTTGATAAGGCTGGAAGAAAAAGAAAAACAGTAACAATGAGGGAGTTTTTTGCTTTTCGTATACAAGAAAGATATCGGGAATCACCTATAATCCTAATGTCTGGGAGATTATTCCAACAATTTTTGGTGGATGCATACACTATGATTGAGTCTAACAGGCTCCGCTACATTTTCTATAATCAGAAGAAACTACGAGCTGAGTATTATGATAAAATTGAGGCATCTGCTGATAGAGGTGAAGACGACCTTTCAGAACAAGGTAAAAGGATTTTTATTCCTTCTTCTTTCACTGGGGGGAAGAGGTATATGATGCAGCATTATTTAGATGCTATGGCGACGTGCAAGTATTACGGTTATCCCGACTTCTTCATTACAATAACTTGTAATCCTAAATGGCCAGAGATTACTAGATATTTACAGAAGCATGATTTAAAAACCGAAGATCGTCCAGATATTTGTTGCAGAGTGTTTAAAATGAAGCTTGATAATCTTGTAGAATATTTAACGAAGGATAAGGTTTTGGGCCGTGTTAATTCAGGTACACTTCTTTTTCTTATTATCTATTAAATAAATAATTTTGTGAATAATCTTATAATTTAAATTTAAATATTTTGTAGCAATGTATACAATCGAGTTTCAAAAGAGAGGATTACCCCATGCTCATATGGTACTTTTCCTCCATCCAGACTCTAAGTTACCTACAGGTGATGATATAGATAAATTCATATCTGCTGAAATACCAGATAAAGATTTAGAGCCTTACTTATACGAGATAGTTGGAGATTTAATGATACACGGTCCGTGTGGTGAGGTTAACAAAAAAAACGTATGCATGCATAATGGGAAGTGTACAAAGTTTTTTCCAAAGCCTTATAGCTCGATAACAAAAATTGATGATGCTGGATTTCCTATATATAGACGGCGTTCTGATGAGAGGTTTATCAGAAAAAAAGATTTTGATTGTGACAACAGATATGTGGTTCCTTATAACGCTGATCTCTTGAAACGTTTTCGCGCTCACATTAACATTGAATGGTGCAACCAAACGAGATCAATCAAATATCTTTTCAAGTACATTACAAAAGGTCCAGATTATGTTAGAGCTTCGGTTCAAACGGATGATACAGATGATAGTGTCGAGAATGAGATACAAAAGTTCTTTAGTTGCAGGTATGTGCTAATAATATACAACTCTTTTGTCTTTTTCTAATGTTTTCTCTTTGAGTCAATAGTTTTTTTAGATAAAACAATAGGGTCTTCGGGAGGGTTCTTTTGTTTCTTTGTGCATTGTGTTAGTTTAATCCACTTTTATATATTTAAAATTAAGATAGATATATTCTGTGAAAGAAACGTAAGTCAAACATATGAGTTTATACTGTTAGGTACATAATTAATAGTGGGAATATGAATATTTGTAAAAAAAATGGATAGTTTAACGTGTTCTTTTTATTTTTTTAATATGTATTTTCTTTTCTATTTTTTAATTAAGAATCATGATATCCCATAAATAGTTTTTAAACGTCGACTACCTTATAAAAAAAAATTAATAACTACAATTAAATAGGAAAGTATATATTCAAAATAGTGTTGACAGATATACTTAATTGGTGATGCAGGTATATTTCAGCCTGTGAAGCAACTTGGAGGATATTTGCTTTTCCTACGCATTACCGAACAACCACAGTGATTAAACTTTCCTTCCATTTACCTAATCAGCAAATGGCAATTTATAATGAAGATGACCCTATTGATGAAGTTTTAAATCGTGCTTCGGTATTGCGATCAATGTTCCTAGCATGGATGGAGGCAAATTGTAAATATCCAGAAGCAAGAGAACTAACGTATGCGGAATTCCCCACAAGGTTTGTTTGGGTACAAAAAACAAGAGAGTGGAAGCCACGTGACAAAGGTTTTGCAATAGGAAGGATTACATATGTGCCACCTAAATATGTCAACTCATACTATCTCAGAGTTTTGCTCAACATAGTTAAAGGCCCAAGGAGTTATGAAGAGATACGTACAGTCAAAGGCATTGTTCATAAGACATATAAGGATGCATGTTACGCATTAGGATTATTGGATGATGATAAAGAGTATATAGAAGCAATTAATGAAGCCAGTTTTTGGGGAACAGGGAACTTTTTAAGGAAGCTATTTGCTATAATGTTGCTTTCTAATAGTATGGCTATGCCTGTTAAAGTTTGGAATGCAACATGGAGACTCTTAACAGAAGATATATTATACAAGTTAAGAAAGGAAAATAATAATCAAAGTAAGTTATGTTCTTCTTTGTTTATTAGACTTATATTACGTTTGTGGTATTTTAACCTCATTTATTTTTGCCTTTAGGTGTCTATATGACTGACGAAGACTTAAAGAGCTTGGGATTAGCAAAAATAGAAAAATATTTGCGTAGGAATGGAAATTCTTTGGCTAACTTTAATGGGATGCCTCTTGCTGAAGCCTTGGTTATGGATAAAAATATCAACCATCTCATTATGGATGAGAAGAGTTACAATCAGGAAGAGTTAAAAGGCGAAAATAAAAAATTACTAGCAACGATAACGGATGAGCAAAAGCGTATTTATGATGAAATACTACATGCAGTAAATCATAAACAGGGAGGTATGTTTTTTATTTACGGTTATGGTGGGACAGGGAAAACATTTTTATGGAGGGTTTTAGGCTCTGCTCTTCGATCAAGAGGGAAAATTGTCTTAAATGTTGCATCAAGTGGTATAGCTGCTCTTTTGTTGCAAGGGGGAAGAACGGCTCACTCTAGGTTTGGGATTCCTATGGCCGTCAATGAGTTTTCAACATGCTCGATAAGTGCTGGTTCACATCAAGCAGATTTGATTAAAGAGGCTGAACTCATTATATGGGACGAAGCTCCAATGATGAGCAAACACTGCTTTGAAACTTTAGATAGAACTATGAGAGATATACTCAAATGTGACAAGGTTTTTGGTGGAAAGGTAATAGTCTTTGGTGGAGATTTCCGCCAGATCTTACCAGTCATAGTAGGAGGCAACAGAGTGGAAACTGTGTTGTCAGCTTTGAACTCATCATATCTGTGGCCAAGTTGCAAGGTTCGGGAACTCACAAAGAATATGCGCCTACAAGCTGGAGATAATAATGAACTTGCAACTTTTTCAAACTGGATACTTGATATAGGAAATGGGAAGATTAATGAGCCTAATAATGGGGAGGTGGAGATTGATATTCCTGAAGATTTATTGATAACAGAATGCAATGATCCCATACGAGAGATAGTGAAAGAAGTATATGGAAGTTCTTACACAAGAGAACACAACCCCAAATTTTATCAAGAAAGGGCTATATTAAGTCCGCGAAATGAAGATGTCGACAAGATAAATGAACATATGTTATCTCAAATTAAAGGTAAGTCTTTTGTCTAATTTTTATTTCAGATTTTAGAAGAACTATTTGGTCTCATATCAAATAAGTCATGATAACTATTTTCACTTGAATATTTGAACAGGTGAGGAGCGTTCGTATCTTAGTTCAGATAGTATAGATACTTCTGATACAAGCAAAATAGATGATATGGTGTACACTCAAGAATATCTAAACAGCATTAAGATCTCTGGATTACCAAATCATGATCTAAAGTTGAAAATCGGTGCACCTATTATGTTGCTTAGGAATATTGACCCTAAAGGTGGACTATGCAATGGTACAAGGTTACTTGTAACACAATTGGCAAATCATGTCATCCAGGCTAAGTTTATAACAGGTGACAAAGTTGGCCAAAAAGTTTTGCTCCCCAGAATGTTTGTTTCTCCACCTGAAACAAGATTTCCATTTAGGATGAGAAGGAGACAATTTCCTGTTGCTCTAGCTTTTGCCATGACTATTAATAAAAGTCAAGGACAAACGTTACAAAAAGTTGGATTATATTTGCCAAAGCCTGTGTTTTCCCATGGTCAATTGTATGTTGCTGTATCTAGAGTGACGTCGAGGAGAGGATTGAAGATCTTGATAACTGATGAGAAAGGAAATCCAAAAAAAAGAACAATGAATGTAGTATACAAAGAGGTTTTCCAAAACATTTACACTACGTAGGTAGTGTTTTAGTGTGGTTGCCAAGTAAGTTTTTTTAAATATTTTAATATATAGATATGTAGCAATTACTAATGATATTTGTTTCTTATGAGGTAGTTTTTTATTAGTTTTTGGTTGTTATAATTTTCAGTTTTTCATCCACCAAGACCTGAAATTCAAGAAGTACTGAAGACAAAAGAGAAAAATATTATGTGTTTTGTGTTTTTTCTAAAATATTATGTGCTTTCATTCATTGTTATAATAATAACAAATGACACAATAACCCTGAAACAATTTTAGTAGTATTTCGAAACAATTTCGGCAGCTTAAGTTGAATTACTTTTAAAAAAACCAAGAGGATATGGCTTATATCTCAGTCATTTACATCTACACTCTCAGGTGTCCAACATGTCTCGGTTCAGCACTGAGCACAAGTCAAAACCTCTCCTTTACTCACTATGTTCCCGACACCAAACCACATCGGACTTGGAGTACATGATCTCTGTTAGAAACTGTCTTTATGGCTATAAATGATGAGAGAACATTGTATCTGTTAATTGGAGCTACCTCTTGCTGGGAGCAAAGCCTCTTGCTTTCCTTTGACAAAGACACGGAGTTCTTCAGGTGCGACCACCATACTTAGCCACTTCTGCATTCACCTTCTATATTCTCTTTCTCTGTACCAAAACATGATATTTTCATCATTAGAGTCAGCCAGTTATCATATCCACCAAACTCACACCAAGCTGTGGAGTACAGAGGTTAATGAAAACGTTAAGCAGAGTTTTGTTTTTTATATTGTATTAAAATGAAAACACTATGAGATTTGCTACCGCTATTCATCGCTCGGTCGCTTGAATGAAGTCAATTTTATCAACGGTACTCTTGCTCTTTCTCCAGATAGCAAAGCAGCTTCATTTACCAAGTTTGTATGAAAGGTCTCCCCTGAAAATCAGACATAAGGGACTATGAAATATACAACCAAAAACGTAAAACTAAACCTTTGATTAAATACTAAAAAAATAAGAATGAAGAAGACAAAGGAGAGCAGCATGAACAACATACGAAGAAAAAAAAAGAAGAGGAGACTTGAAGCGCAAGAAACGGAGAAACAATAAGAGTAAAGCAACTACAACAAGAACTCAAAGATGAAGGGGAATAACTAGCTGACCTTGACACTCATAATTAACATGGAGCTTATTCTTCAATTACTAATGTCATTTACCCTTTTTCTAAGGCTGTTCGTTTTCTAAAAGAAAAAATACGAGTAGTATATTAGTTCTACGATCTTAAGGTTTTGCATTATTTCATGCGTAGTTTCTTTTTTCCTATCTCATATATGAAAAAAATGTTTAAGAAGAGATTCTGCCCGCGTCCTACGCGGGCTAGCCACCTAGTTTTCTCGTAATAACGCTTTACGAGGAACTTACTTTGAAATATTTATGAGGACTTTACTTCAAAATGATTACGAGAAATTTACTTCGAAATGTTTTTTCCTATTAAAAAATAAGAATGAAAATAAATATAAATAAAATATTTATAAAAAATTAAAGAAACCAAATTATAAATAAAAAAAAAAGAAATAACTAAATATTTTATAATTAAAAAGAAAAAAATAAACTATGGATGCTGGTCGTTAAATTGACGAACGAAGTCGTCATCCCGGCTCACCAATTCCTCCTCGTCCATGTTAGTTATGGACGGTTGTGACTGTAATGGTTGTTGATGTTGGGTTGGAAGCCCTCCGTTTTCCCATCTGACACGTAACATTTCCACCAATTGCGGGTTTCCTATTGCCAAAACGTCCATGATATCGGAGAGAGAACTCACATAAGATTGCGTCGCCTGCAACTCTGAGCACAGCTGAGCAGTGACATCGTGCTGTTCCTGAGCATAAGACGATGTCGCTGTGGGGACATCGTTAACGGAACCAATCTCGACGATACGTCCTTTTTTCCTATTGGCGACCTTTAAATAAAAAGATTAATAACATTAAAAAATAAATTAAATAAATAATAAAAATTTATAGAAAATAAATTATTTACCTCCTCGTAAATCTTATCCACTTCAGGAGTGGATAATATGACGGGTCTCCCAGACTGCTAGTCAGCTGGGTCTAGCGGTGGTCAACCCGAGCAACAACTTCGTTGTAGATTCGCTCAGATCTAGGATCTACAAAATGCCCAACCTTGTTCCGGTGGGTCCTCTCGTAAAGCTCTTTCAGAGATGGAAGAACTCCCATCTCTTTCGCCTAAAAAGTTTAAAAATTAATTATTAATTAGAAATATAAAAATAGATTAAAAAATATTAATTAGTTATTAAAAATATTAATTTACCATGTCTAGACGGATTCCCGCGTGAGGTTTTTGACCCCCGGTGTTAAGCATCTGATATACTCAAATTAACCTTCAAGCTACTCTCTCAAATAAGAGGTTCGATGTAGTACTTGAGGATCGAATCCACAGAGACCAAATTTTACACTTTATTATTATAGGATCAATATTAAGCTAAAATAATATGGGGTTTTAAAATAAAGAAAACGTAAAAAGCAAGTAACAAGTTGGTTTGGTTTTCAGATGATTGAAGATGCTAGCCTAAGGTGAAGGATTGGATGTCAAACGATCATGAGCCAAACATCTATTCAAGGTTTTCTTAAGCACAAGTCTAGAACTCAAAAGACAAATAAGGATTGACCCACTCTCGTGGTATCTCCCCTTTTAACAATCAGCCTTAATACCTAAACTCTCGTTTGGACTAAAACATCAAAGCAAACATTAAGATCAGATTCGATAAGTTCACAGCACGCCCTAACATCCACTTTCGCTGGTTAGGGACGAACTGCCCATTCATGTTGTTTCTAGCAACCTAAGCACTGTTGATGATTAGATTAAACCTAGGTTCAAGCATTAATTAGCTAGTTTAATGCAGGCAGTAAGTATAAACATGAATGGAGACAATCAAATAATGAACCTTATTTTTATTTAGCTAATGGATCTAAACACCCTAATACCCTAGACTAAGCAAGCTGACTACTCAGCCATAAACAGAGAAAACACAGAGACTAGAGATGAAGAAAACATGTCTGAATCAATAAATAATAAGCAAGAGGGTTCAAAAATCTTCTCCAAAGGTTGTAGAGATTCTTCTCCCTCAATTTACAAAGTATGAAATCCAAAGCTCTAGAGTTGTTTCTCTGGTAAAAAGTAGCGTACAATATAACAGAAAAGAGGAAAAGAAGATATATGGAGGCTGCTGGCGGCTGGGAGAGAAAAATAGGAGAATTAGGCCAAATCCCGAAATAAGTTAAGATTTCCTTAAAAATCTCTGCCGCGGGAACAGGCGCTTCAGGCTGCTCGCTCACTTGGGAACAGTTTGCAGACTGTTCTTCGTGAAAATCATCAAATTGCAATTTTTTTCTCCAACTGGTCCATCTTCCATCCAAATGCAACTCCATACCTGTAATGACTTAAAAAGGACTAAAAAGACTCGATAAATAATCAAAAAAACTTTAGAAAACATTGTTAGAATATGCTAAAAACATCATATATCAGCATCTTCGGGTTGCCATACTCGTCTTTAGTCATGCGGTTCTCGGAGTTTGTGTTGGAGGTTCCAATCGAGTCCGGCAACCCCCAATATCTGATGAGGCCATCCCACACTTCATATGTGAGGCAATCGGGTTTCCCCTCCTCGTAACCATCCACCTGAAGAAAAAATAATTTTAAAATGATTTGAAGTCAATGATATAACACTATATAAAATTTATAAATCCACACCTGAAAATCGCTCTTCCAATTGTAGACCATGTCTAGCAATCGCGCTTTGCACTTTGCCTCAAACTCTGTCTTCATCCGCTGTAACCAGAAAATATTAGATTAAATTAGTTCAATAATATTAAAAAATTTAAATAACTAAAAAATAAATTAAGTTTATTAATTAATGATTTACAGCGAACAATTGAAACCACGTCTTTTTGGTGTGGCTGAGCGTCTTTTTCCAGTTTGGAGCTGGATCGGAAAAGTATCCCTTGATACAATCGGTGACGCTCTGAGCGACACATCCGTCAACATTAAACCTAGAAAAAAAAAACAAAATCAAAACATTAATTAGATTAATTTGTTAATTTTTGGTTAAATTTTGGTTAATTAATAAATAAATTAAAAACACTTTGTAAAAATTGAAACATACCAAAATATGTTGCGGCCGTCCCGTTGGAGATGATCTAACTCAGGTAGCCCTTCTATGCCTGGAGTTGCCATAATATCTTCGACCTGTGTACACCGCAAATGGAGCGTTTGGTGGCACCTCCAAATCAGGATGAACCCCGGCGACCAGAGGAGGAGGATCAAACCGGGGAGCTGCACAAACTCCCTGAGTCTCGTGAATAACGTTATCCGGAATCGAAGAACCAGGAGCTGAAGATGATGATGTGCCTATGTGAGGACCAGGCTGACGACCGAAAATATCTCTGTAATGACTCCCCTGAACAAGCTTCTAGTCCTATCAAGCTTGTTCTGTCTAGGCATCTAAATTTCAAAAAAAAAATTAAAACATTAATATACTAGTATCATTTAAAAATAGTTAAAAAAACTAAATTAACCTAATCTCAATTCTCTAAACTAACCACCTAATCTAAATTCCCTAAACTAACAACCTAATCTAAATTCCCTAATCAAATCACCTAACTAGGAATTCGAGAGTACCTTAAGAGGATTTTGAGAGAAGATTGCTACAAATGAGAGAAATCGGATGGCTCGACTTATATAGGGAATTTGATTTCCTCGTAAGGTCGTAGTAATTTTACGAGGAAATAGTGAGTCCCGCGTTTAGGGTTACGAGGACTTTACGAGAAAATCGCGAGTCTCGCGTTTATGTTTCCTCGTAAAGTCCTAGTAATTATGTTACTAGGATTTACGAGGAAACAACATTTATGAGGAAACAGCGAGGACCACTTTTTGTGCTACTAGGGTTTTACGAGGAAAGAGTTTGTAAATCCCTAAACTCAAAACCCCAAACACCAAACCACAACTTCCTTAACTTATAACCTCTTCTACAACCAAACTCCAAACCTCTTATACACCTAAACCCCAAATTCAAATTAACGTTTGTGATTAAACAAACTTAAAACATACATAATTCAAATTCATTTTTGTGATTAAACAAACTTATAAAACATACATAATTCATTCGAATATATTCTCGTAATCTGTAGAAACATCATCATTTTTCGTAAAACTCGTCCCCAACACCTTCATCCGTTGAGTGATCAGGAACATCTTCGTATTCACGATTATGTGGATCAATGAGTAGGGTGTCATCAATTTATGCTTCAGGTTCCTCGATTTCATTGATGTTTTCTTCTTGTAATGGTGGTTCTTCTCCAGGGATTATTCGTCCTCGAGGTGTAACTTTGATAACAGCTAACCAGTTTATTCCCGAGATAGTAATCCGAGGGTATGAATAAAGCAAATTTGATCTGCTTGGGAAGCTAATATGAAAGGCTCGAATTTGTTGTACCTACAAAAATAAAGACAACGTAGAAATTAGTACTCAAAACATGTATGTCAAAAAATAATTTTTTGTACCTTTGTCCACCATTGACATCAACTACACCGTTCTTGTTAATCCGAACACCTCTGTTGACGACGGGGTCGTACCACTCACACTTGAAGATAACGCATTTCAGACTCATACCTGGGAATTGAACTTCATTAATCTCCTGCAAGATCCCGTAGAAATCTATTTCGCCTTTCACACATATTCCATAATTACTTGTTTTCCAGTGTCTACCATAGTCATAGGTATGAGAAGTATAGCCTCAGGTGAAATAAATCAATGATGTAGTGACCTTTGCAACTGGACCTTGAAGTAATTCGCGAAACCATGCGGGATACTCATGATCGTCATAATTAACCTGCAAAAAAAGTAATAGAACTAGACATTAGACTTATTTTTTGGTAATGTATGCATAAAATTTAAGTTATAATAAATACATATTTCCTCAACCACTTGATAAAGTGTTAATCTTTTCTTTTGTCCAACTCATTTGTCGATATACCAGGTATTGCTTCTTCGACTTGAGTCACAAATTGGCTGTAAGATTATGTTATGTTATTTAATCAATTGAATATATATATATATAGTGTATGTTTATATGTTTAACTTTCAAAATAACCAATCAATGGATGCTCGCAATTGAGAATAATATATATGTGTGCACTATGGACGTCTTCATCACTCGACCACCAAACATCTTTCAATTTCCCACCTCGACTTGAATCACCCAATTTGACAAAAAATGTCTGGAACATCGTCTTCTATATATGCCGACATGACACCACCATCATCATATCTTCTTGGAGCTCGTTTCCTTGTACGTACTTTCAGTGCAAAGTAGTACGATGTGAAATGTGATGTTTCTTCCGTCAAATTTCCCGCAACAATAGAACCTTCAACTTTTGCTAGGTTTTTGGTTTTTCCTTTCAAAGTTTTCATGGCCCTTTCATACTGATACATTCATCCATAATGCATAGGTCCACGAAGTAATGCCTCATACGAAAGGTGGACAACTAGGTGTTCCATGACATCAAAAAAGTAGGCAAAAATATTTTCTCCAAGTTGCAGATTAAGATGGGGATGTTTTCACGAAGTTGTTGGACAACTTCCTCTTTAAGAATGTGGGTGCTGAGATCCCTAAAAAATGCTCCAATTCCTTATATATTAAAAAAAACAAAAATTCTCATCATCTCCCCAGTAAATCATGCAGTTGTCGACGCAAACGTCTATCATCTCCGAGGACAACACAAGACTATATACCAATTTCTGAATCTCATAATAAGATTCAGCAGACACATTTTCTTCTGGCAAATACTCTTTAAACAAGTGTGCCCATGCATTCATACAATTTTCAGGTAGATTGTAATCGGTTTTAATACTCATCATTCTAGCAGCCAACGACAATTTAGACAGACCTTCTTTACAACCACTGTAAATTGGCTCATTCGCAGCTTTTAACATTTCATAAAACTTTTTTGCATCTAAGTTAGGTTCTTCAACTTCATCATCATCATGAGTTACAAATGCATCACCTACCATATCATGAACCCTATCACAATCTACCATTTGTTCTTTCTGGTGATGATAGCTATTTTCATTACGCAAATGATCAACCGGTTCAACCTGAAAATTGCTATTACTACTGCTACCTTCATTCTTACAACTAGCATCTTCTCCATGTTGATACCAAATATAATAATATGGCATGAAACCTCTATTTATTAAATGCTTCCAAACATTTTCACGAGGGTCTAATTTTGTATTGCAACATTTCCGACAAGGACATAACATCTTACCACTTTCCTTCGTGAGTGGTGTAGAATCTGCTTGATGAATAAACGTCTCCAACCCCTCGAGAAATTATTTCGTCACTCTCCCGTTATTATCTCTGTGTGAATACATCCACTTCCGCAACTCGAAAAAATTTCTCGGTCCGGACATTTTTTTTTCTTTGATCAAACTTAAAGCTGATTTTTTGGTGTGTTTGAAATGAATCACAAATGGTGGTATTATGCAAATTTTCGAATCTGAACATTTACTAGGAAATTGCGAGGAAAGGAAGGTACACAACACGTTATAGATTTAATATAGATATTTTCTAGCCAGTTCCTCGCTAATTTGAAGTAAAAGAACCTTTCCTCCTAATTTCGTAGTAATGTTTTACTAGGAATTTACGAGAAAAAGATTTACTACGAGATTACGAGGAAATGTTCTGTTGCCACGTAGTTTCCTCGTAATTTTACTACGGCATTACAAAGAAATAGTTTTCTCGTACGTTTACGAGGACTTTACGAGGATTCTTATTTTCCTTGTAAAAACCGAAATAAGCTCGTAATAAATTTACGAGGAATGATTTTCCTAGTAAAATTTCCTAGTAAATGCAGAGTTTTCTTGTAGTGTCAGAGCCAGTTTAACCATTTTATAGGCTCTGGAATATTTTTTCTAAATAGACTATTAACCCACAAAATATTAGTTATTTCTAACAAAATAGTATAATTTATCAAAAACATGAAACCAAATGTTTAAAATATTACCATGCTCAGATAGGGATTAGAAGTGATTAGCGTCATTTAAAAACAAGTATCTCACAGAAAAGAATTTTATATATACCATCAGATTTCAAAATTATATTAGCATTTGTTTTCAAAAAATTGGTAAAATGTATAGCTTGATACAATTTAATTGTCAAATACTAGAAAGAAGTGTTTATGAGAAGAAAGTACTAGAAATAAGGGACACGTATTTAGGAATTAAATATTGATACATCTAAAATATACTATGAACCTAGTAACTAAAAATTGAAAAAACAGAGCACGATTAAACTCATAAAACAACAAAATTAGAATAATTTTGTAACACTCGCTTTTTTCAAAAATAATAGAATAGATAATAACTCTAAAATATGTCTTTATTAAATTTATACAAAACTTCATAACTCCAATAATAAAATAAACATCCAAAAATATCAATAAAAATATAAATCGATAAATTTGAAAAGAAAGAAAAGAAACATCCTAAAATATTAGTTTAAAATGCACTCCTGATCAGTTTTATCTGAAAGAGAAAATAAAAAAAAAGGAGAAATGCATAACAAAAAGCCACTAAATGAGATATGAGATGCTAGCGTGCAAATCATGACTCAAATAAATAGAATTTCCACTAGGAAATTTAGTTCGATTATGAACAAACACAATGTCTAACGTATAACATCAAAAAAAAATAATGCACTAATAGTACATGACTAGTCCAGGCACTCTGCATCCCCTCATACGGGTATATATATACACGAAGCGTCATTAGTACAACATGTCTTTCTACCCCGTTTATCGTCATCAAATGTAAAAGTTTCTGCACTACACTCCATACAATAGTGTTGAGGTTCAAACGTCTATAACTCACGCCCTACATCGTAGCGTCGAAGTCTAGACATCTCTGAACTCACGTCTCACACATAGTTCCTACACATAACTTTGTACATATATATTTAGCATAATTTATCATCACACATTCCAATCAACAGTTGAATCCTCTTGACCGCTAGTTCCAGTTTACAATAAATGAACTAACTATCAAATAAAACTTAATTCAAACAAACAGATCATGTTGCAAAATCTGAACTACGATATAAAAAAAATTCTACATTATATGGGACTTACGGAATAGATCCTCACCTTACAAATGTGAAAAACTGGTATTTATGAACTCTTACTGCTTAAATAGACTACAAATCTGAAACCAGAAAAAAAATCGAGTCCGAACGCCCTTCGAACGGTAGAGAAACCAATAACCGGTGATCAAGACAAAAGGTCAACATGTACAAATATAACCCAAGTTGGTCAATCCTTGACCAAAATTGAAATCGAATTGAACCAGCCAGTTTTTCTAAACCGAATTTGATTTCAATTGAACCAGATCCAAAATTAATTGCAACCCGGTTAAATCCTAACCAGAAATCAATTTGTAATAACTGATCGCTCAAACTGAGAATCAATTTGCCAAACCAAACCGGCTTGACTGGTCAACAAGCTGACTTGTTGAGTCAACTCAGTTGAGTGGCGGAGTCAGTGGTGAATTCTCAACCGGTGACCACTCGCCGGCGGCAACGAAAGGCAGTGGTGGCTTACCAAAATATCACGAGCGGCGGTGGAGGCACGACAGCGGACAGACGTTGGTCGGAGACGATAGCTCTGGCAAACGGTGGCGCGTGTTCTTCACGCGCGGTGGCTCCGGCGGACTGCGACGACACGTGGGTTTCATGTGCGGGTCTTCTGGCAGTACGGCGGCTGAGGTCAAAGGTCAACCGGTGAGGTCAACTCTGACCCAAGCCGGTCAACCCTTGACCACATGGATATCGAACTGAACCAGCCGATTTCAATTAAACCAGACCTAAATTATTTGCAAACTATTTTAATCCTAACAAGAAATCAATATAATAACCAACCAGTACTCGTAAACCGAGAATCAATTTGCCATACCAAACTAGCTTGACCGGTCAACGAGCTGACTCAGCTGACTCGCTGAGTCAACTCAGACGAGTCGGCGATTCACTGGTAACCATTCGCGGACAACGACCAAAGGTGGCAGTGGCTCACTTGAAAATCAACCGGCGGCAGCAGAGGCACGGCGGCGGCTACCTAGCGGCAGATGGATGGTGGTCAGAGACGGTAGCTGTGGCAAACGGTGTTTGGAAACGATGGTGTGTGACCTTCACGCGCGGTGGCTCCGGCGGACTGCGACAGCACGTGGGTTTTACGCACGGGTCTTCTGGCCGTGTGTGCCAGCGCGTGGCGGCAGCTCTTTGGCTGGGCTTCCTATACCGGACTCGTCTTGACGTCACAAACATGATGGCGACCTTGAAATCACGAGAATCCAAATGGTTAGAGAGATTTGATCGATTTATCAAACGATTCTCAATTTAGACCAAGGCTACGGATGTTATCTTCTACGGTTAACGGCGGTTCACTAAGTAATCTCGACAGTGAAGACAGTGGTGGAGGCTGGACGATTTCAGTTCTGCTTGACGGTTCAGTTTCTAAAGAGGTATGATGTTTATGATTTTTCTAAATAAAATGATGAAGCAATAAATGTTTAAAGAGAAATTTACCTATGGTTCTCTGCGATGGGACTAAATCTTGTTGGATCCTACAAATTGGGTCGTTAAAATTTATGGGGAAATGATACTTTATTGGAAAAGGAAAGTAATGAAGAAAAAAGATTTATGGATATATACGAATATTCTTTGATTTTTGCCAACTATAATTATTCAAACACTAAAAATTTTAATACTTAAAAGCCATTATGGACCCCTTTTACTTGCGCTCATTACTTGGACTGACCATGATCACTCACCATCAATTCACATATACAAACTCTGAAACCCATAACCCACCACTGATTAACATTTTTTTTTGTGTTAACATTAACTATTTCATTCACCAACATATTGGTACAAAATTTTTGACCAATTGGTTTTACCACACATACAACAATGCATCTTAGAAACAACCTAGAATACTCACTAGGTGATTTTTTACTCGGATGCAGCGCAATCTAGAGAACAATGCTGCATTTTTCACCACTACGAGAATGAGATCATCCCAATATCCAGAGTGAACCGTCTTTTAAACCACTAAATTCTACCACTAAAAAATAGATAGCAAAGAACATAGCCTTAGCTATGCCTAAAAACGACCACTCGGCACAAGAACACTTACTAACACAATGACAATAAACTTAAACCGATAAACATTAGGTTTCTAAACTAGCAGGCCATGATGATAGGAATGACGTTTTTGGCCCAATAGTACCGGTAATAGTTCAAAACCACCAGTTTTCAACTACTCCGTTCCTCAGCCTCAAAACAGACCAGGATGTTCGATTGAAAGTTCGGTATTTGGTGTCAGGCACTAGCCGGTACAGCATATCCAGAGATGTGAGGCTCGTACCGCCGGTTGGATACAGAAAGTACTTCCCGGCACTGGGATGTAGAGCTCCGCCACGGACCGCCGCTAGGTCGACTTCTCCGGTTGACCACTCCGTCTTCATCTCCCTTGGTGTGTGTTGTCTCCGAGAACCAGAAGACAAATCTCTGTTTACAGGTCTTCGGTTTCTCCTCCTTGAATCTCACCATCCCATCGGAATAGAGATCTAAGGTGGAGGAGGCGTCTTGACTAGTCACGCGTCGTCACCGCATAGGATTCACTGAAGATCTAAAAGTGGAAAACTAGATCTGGCTATCATAAACCCTTAAAGGCGACTCCCTCCTCTTCGCCGCTCCACGAACCTCACCACTATTCCAAAGAAGGCCTGAATCTGACGTCGTCACCCGCAAAGCGCAGATCTACGACTTGACCCGATGAACTCAGAATCGCAAGTATATCGGCAAGGGAGAAGAAGCGTCAAGGAAGAGAGCAAAACAAAAGAGAGATTAAGGGAAAGGAGAGAGCCTCCGAAGCTCGAGAAGCCGGACCGGAGCTAGGGTTTTAGTCGAGTTTCTAGAAAGAGACGAGAGCATTAGTTTTTAGAGAGAGAGGTTTTGTCTCACAGTGGATTTATAAAGCTCGAGTTTTTCACCACTGATTAACATTTTGGTTTCGATTTACTAAATGAAATTGAATATTTGCACTAAAATCAGGTTCGATTTAACCAACCAAATAAAATTAGTTTCCGCACTGGATTTGTTCGTTCTCCTCAGATTTTTCCTCTACTAAAGTTGCAGCCCTGCAGTTTTAGACTCTAACCTGTTATCTCTCGCCTCACCGACTTCGAACTCTCCAATTTCCTTCATTGTGATGTCCACCTTGCACAAGAAAAGTTGCTCTTTTACAATTTATTCTCGTGCCTCCTTTTTTCACCAGTCTTTTCGCTTGTCCGTCTAACCAAAGCGTCAAAAAAGATAGATCGGTGCTCTCCAAAACTTGCCAAAGGGATATATAATTGTTCACATGCATCGTAGCATATAACATTTCATAGTCCATTTATTGATTTTAACATTTCATAGCCCATTTATGCATCGTAATATATAACAAGATAGATCGGTGCTCTCCAAAACTTGCCAAAGGGGTATAATTGTTCACATGTGTAGTTGGTTAATTATAATTTTTTGGTCACTGCATACAATTTCCAGTTACTTGTTCTGAAGGAATCAATACTGTTTCTTTGGTCAATAATTATCATTGTACGAAGTTAACTCATTTTATAACTATCATATTACATGCAGTATTCCAACAACAATGTATACTTTTATGTGGCACAAAATTGTGGAACAGAGCTCCATAATTACGCTGAGACATTATTAGTGAAGTGGGACACCACGTGAAATAAATTACATATGGACACCCAAGAAAATTTAGATTTGATCTGAGGAAGTTGTTAACCAGACACAACTTATTTGAATTCTGTTCATTTCCATTTTCATTTTACCTAAAATGTATATTTATTCACTAACTCAAATATTGATTTTCCTTTTCTGAAATTTGGGATATATATCCATTTCAAGCTAAGCTAGCCAGCAACTTATTTTACCCTGTTTCCTCCTGTATTTCTTCAACGTCCAACACAGAAAAAGAAAACCATAAAACAAATATATATAAATATATATATATACATATATATTATTTTAACAAACTTATTATAGTAACAAAATAAAATAAAAACAATATGAAGAAAAGCATTTCTCTTCACTATAAATTCACGTTTTCGCTTTCATTCTTGTAACAATAAACTCTTTCTGTTTCTTCTCACGTCACATCGGATCTACAAAGAAACAATATTTTCTCCTGAATCTCTCAACTTTCTGTTCTTGTCTGAATAAATGGAGAATCTCTCTCAAGTCCTCCCTCGTGTCCTCGTCGTCTCTAGACGCACCGTTCGGAAAAACAAATTCGTCGACTTCGTTGGTTCTTCTCTAACCTCTCTGTTTTGTTGCATGCACGGTTCTGTTTTTGTGATTTTAAAATCGAAAGTTTTGAACGTATGTTTCCGTGGGTTCTCTATGTTTTCCTCTGTTAATGTCTCTTTGGATAATGATAACCGTAAGTTTTTATTTTCAGGTGAATATCATCTTGATTTGATAGTTCGTTATGGATGTGTACCAGTAATTGTTCCACGAGTCACTGGCGTTCACATGTTGCTTGAGAGCTTCAAGCCAATCCATGGAGTTCTTCTTTGTGAAGGAGAAGATATTGATCCTTCTCTTTATGAATCCGAAATATCTTCTCTTTCACCGGATGAGCTTCAAGAGATTAGAGATACACATGCGAGTGATACATCCATTGACAAAGAGAAAGATTCCATTGAGTTAGCTCTTGCTAAGCTCTGTCTCGAGCAGAACATTCCTTACTTAGGAATTTGCAGAGGATCACAAGTAATATCCATGTCTCTGTTTTGGAAGTTTATGTCTTTTGCAACTTTCTCTAGAATTAAAATGTTAATGATGGATGATAACACTTTTCGCAGATTTTGAATGTTGCATGTGGTGGGACTCTTTATCTTGATTTAGAGAAAGAGCTTACGAATAAGTTACCGGAAGAGCGTAGAACGAAGCATATAGATTATGATAATTATGATGAGCATAGACATGTTGTGAGGATTGTTCAGAACAGTCCACTTCATTCTTGGTTTAAAGATTCGTTGGATGAAGAAAATATGGAGATTTTGGTTAATAGTTACCATCATCAAGGTGTGAAGAGGTTGGCACAGAGGTTTGTGCCAATGGCGTTTGCTTCTGATGGATTGATGGAAGGTTTTTACGATCCGGATGCATACAATCCTGAAGAAGGGAAGTTTATAATGGGTTTGCAGTTTCATCCTGAAAGAATGAGATCAAGTGATCTTGATGATTTTGATTATCCTGGTTGTCCCGCTGCATATCAGGTTTATGTTCTTGAAAATTAATATATGCATTAATTGTGGTTAAAAGAAACTTGTAATTGAGATTTTTTATAAGGTGTTTTATGATTTTTATTTAGGAATTTGCAAAGGCAGTGATTGCGTATCAGAAGAAGTTGAATAGCTCAATGTCTGTTCCAAAGACGTTGGTACTTGACGGAGAAATGGAGAGTAAAAGAAAGATACTTGTTCGATGTTTCTCACTTGCGAGGTATATGTATGCTAAAGGAGCACCTGGGAAGAACCCGTCAAAAGTATCAGAGCTCGAAGTTGGAGCCGAGTTTCTTGAGGTAAAGATTGCCAAATTTCTGTGCTTAACTTTACGTATGTTGAGTCAAATATTGATGCAAAAGGCAAATTGGTTTAGAGAATACATCTTTGGCCTTTCGCAGACCTAAAGGCTAAAGGGGTACATAGTAAAAGTTGTCTTTTTAAAATACGGCTATGAATTTCGGTGGGGATTAGATAATGCCTATGGTTGTTGTGATGAGGCAAGGGGATCCCGGACCGGGCCAGCTCGTTTTATACCGCAATTCCAAACACTTTAACTGGTTATGATTTCGGTGTTTGACACAAACATACATGTGGGAAAACCAGAAAAAAAAAAAACAAAGGGAAAGTCCTAACCTGTAAGGTCTTTGACGGGTTTAAATCTAAACAGGAGAGGGCTGATCATCAGGGGCCAGGGTGTTTGTCCCACCTCAATAACTCTTTCTTTCTTGACAATTCTTTTTGTTATCAATGTAAGGGTTTCACTCCCTTTACCGAGTTAAATAAAGTTTTGGTATATGGTGTGGGCTGTTGCAGTCAAACACGGCGCTAAGCACGGAGCAAGAAACGAGACTAAAGGAGATGGGAGCGACGGTAAGGAACGGAGGATCATATATGAAAAAGTTGAAAGTAGACGAGGAGAAGCAGAATATAGTGAGGAACATGATGAACAAGATGAACACAGAGCAACTCTCAGACCTTATGGCCTTTTATAATTTGATGGGGAATATCTGTGGAGAAGTCTTGGAGCAAAGGCTCCGTGGTAATGTTAGTGAATGCTTTAAGGACATGTGAATGTTTACATGAAAGTTTAAGGACATGTGAATGTTTACATGAAAGGCAGAGCATGCTTTCAGAAATAAGGCGACTTTGTGAATTTGCCAACAACTTTGGTTTTGTAAATTTATTAGTAATGCAAATACAGTGACGATTTAAAGGTTTTGTGACACTGCCACGTTTATCATGAATTTTGGGATTAAGAGCATCTGGAACAGGGTATCTTGAAGGGTCTTTCACCAGAAAAATATACTCCCTCCGTTTCAGAATATGTCATTCTAGATTTATTTTTTTGTCACAATTAAATGTCGTTTTAGAGTTTTGAGGAAAAATTTATTAGTTTTATATAATATTCTATTTTCTATTGGTTGAAAAGTAGTTAGTTATATAGGTAATTGTGTATTGGTTGAAAAGTAGTTAGTTATATAGGTAATTGTGTTTTTATCTTGGAAATATGTAAAATTAAATATTTCCTTAATCTGTGTGTAAAAACCTAGAATGACAAATAAAGTGAAACAGAGGGAATATTAAATAATGAAAAAACGATGAGAAGAGAAAAAGGGGGAAAAGAAAAGAGAGTTAAAAGACTTTCTTCCATGAGAGATTCTAGTCCCTATTAAAGAAAGTCTTATAAATTTGTCATCTATAGTCCCTATTAAAGAAAGTCTTATAAATTTGTCATCTATAGACAAATACTTTTTAGAGTTAAAATAATTTGTTTGACAAAAAAAAAGAGTTGAAATAATTTTTTGAGAGACTCCACTTAGAAGTTAGAACAAAGTTGCTGAAAGTATAAAATACTGAGAACATAAACAAATAAATCTCTAACACCCCAAAATCCAAGTACAAAATTTCTATTACCTTAAAAGGAAAAATTCATTAGATTCATGAGTCAAAAAGTTTATCCTAGGATTCCCTTCTTTTTCTTCCATCAAAAAACTATAGCAAAATTATGTAGAGATTTTTTGAAAAAAAAAAAATTATAGCCGTCAAAACTCTCATTTTCTCTCTTACGTCTCTCTCTCTTCTCTCTCACGCCTCTCTCTCTCTCTCTCTCTCTCTCTCTCTCTCTCTCTCTCTCTC
>CAKOAT010670709.1:70874-97258 GCA_932364175.1 Eruca vesicaria subsp. sativa | reverse complement strand
ATACATTTAAACTTAATTGTATATCATATAAAATAGAAAACAAAAATCAGTTTAAATTAGTAAAAATATATTTATATGTTTACACCAATTTAATTATATAGGTAATAGTTACTAAATTTTTAATTATCAATATATCCCTTATATAGTAAAAGAGAACCATTGTAATAAATGCGTTCACACCAAAATTGACAGGTGTCGAATTCACAATCATTTGACAATAAATGTGTTTACACACTAATTCTTTAAATTCATTATTTAATGTATTTATACACTATTTTTAATTTATTTATTTTTTCTTACATTTTTAGTTTTTGTATTAATAAATTAAAATTTTCTACGTGAAACTAATGACTACTATCTTTATTATAAAAAAATACAAAATCATTAAAATTCGCATCAACTAAAGTGTTGCGATGAATGTTTTTAGATATTGAAACTTTCGTACCTTGCTGAAGTTGGTCATGGTTGAGGCTTCGGTACACAATAACAACAAATAAGGTGACTGATTAAGAATTAAAGAAGCAAAGGTGAAAAACACCACACGTAAAGTCGGATCTTTAATTTAGTCAACTATTAACATTTTTATAATTTTTTCATATCAGAGCAAGAATTAGAAACAAAATCAAATTGGTAAAAAAAAATCAGAAATCAGAAAAGCTTTAAAAAGAAATAAAAATCACAAATCGATTAAAAACATAATTGAGGTACCAAGTAAAGATGCCACTTTATGATATATTTTATTTTTATTTTTACGGGTACAATTTGATTTTCTTCATATGAAAAAATGTTATTAATTTCTAGGTTTGTTTTATTTTTACTTAATTTTATTTAAGAATTTACTATCATATGTTATTTTGAACAAAAATGTTTTAAATCTTAATTAACGGTATATTCATATAGTTATCATAACATTATATACTTTTACATATACATACATGTAAACATTAACATGAGCGACTATATAACTAAATATTCACCACAAGTGAGAATTTTAATTCATATTGAAGTTGATTTTTTTTTTATGTTTTCTTTTAATATCGCTCAAATTTTAGTGAAATGTTTTATGTTAATAATTTTTTTTTCAAATATTATTTAGATTTTATTTGATTTTACATGTCTTTAGAAATTATAATAGGAAACTATTAGTTCGACATCAAAAATATCTAAAATTTATATAAAACGAAACCAAACAAATAACAATAGTTTTGGTTATCATCGAAAAAAATCAAAAACATCAAACATTTACACCAAACAAACCAAAATAAATATAGATTTAGAATGATAGTTATAATTTAGGAGATTAAAAAAACGTCAAAACTAAACTAATATTCATGCTAAANTATTAGTTCGACATCAAAAATATCTAAAATTTATATAAAACGAAACCAAACAAATAACAATAGTTTTGGTTATCATCGAAAAAAATCAAAAACATCAAACATTTACACCAAACAAACCAAAATAAATATAGATTTAGAATGATAGTTATAATTTAGGAGATTAAAAAAACGTCAAAACTAAACTAATATTCATGCTAAACAGACATAATATCATTTTATCATAAAAGTAATAAAAGTAATAATCTCATTCCGCGCAAGGCGCGGGTTATTACCTAGTTAATATTTACTTTATTAGTTTTTAAAATTAAATACATCTTTTTACTTTTAGTTAAACTTACATTAAATTATAATATATTTTTCTTTATATTATTATCCATGTTTCTAAACAATATATCTATTGCCTTATACTACTAACCATGTTTCCAAACAATAACAATATACTCATTTCTTTATACTACTATACATGTTTCCAAGCACCACTAAAACTAATCTTATGTCCAAACAATACAAAATATGAAATCTCACTCTTTTTAATAATTTCTCACAAATTTCTTTCAAATTATTTAGATAAAAATAAAAATTTAAATAAAATATAAAAAAGAAAATAAACTTATACATGTTTAAATGTTACATATCAGTTATCCATTGATTTAATCGGTTAATCTGGGGTTTTAGTGATTTTTAAATATAAATATTTTTAAAAATCAAAGTTGAATCAGATTACCGGTTTAACCACGAGTCGGGTTGAATTTAAAAATACTGATTTAAATGCAAAATATTTTAAATACATAAATTCATTCAAATTACCAAAATATTTGTTAAGTTATTTATGAAATTTTTCATCAAAAAATATTATGCGCTTGGAAAGTTAAGACCAAAGTTAAGTTTGAATTTGACATAACCTATAAAATAAAATTCAAGGGCCAAAATTCTATAAATTTGTATATTATTTCAAAAATATTGGATAATTATTAACATCAAAAGTAACTAAACTCTCAAATTTTTTTAATACAGATAGTTAGTTTTGAATTTGATTTTGCACTTTGAAAAAACGTACAAAATTAGTGTTTTCATTGCATGGTTACACATATACATAATACACTGTTTAACACTATTAATAGAAAAGACAGTTTTGATATTGTTTTTTAAACATAAAATCGAATCGGATAAAATCGAAATCATATAAAACTAAATTATATAGAATACATCCAAAAATAATATCTGTGGATTATACAGTAAAAAAATACTAGATCTTTCGTTGTAAAACAACACATGATATAAAAATCAGAGGTTTATCTCTCTTGTTTTCCTTTTTATCGATTATATTTTCTTTCAGAGGATGTACACATTTTTTTTTAAATAATCTTTATTATTAAAGTTGAAGTACATTTGAGAGTTGTTTGAAAACATGGATAGTAGTTTAAATGAGAATTGTTTGGAAACATGGATAACAATATAAAAATAAAATCTTTATTATTAAAGTTGAAGTACATTTGAGAGTTGTTTGAAAACATGGATAGTAGTTTAAATGAGAATTGTTTGGAAACATGGATAACAATATAAAAATAAAATAATATTATTTTAATAATTTCATTAATTATATTACCTTAACAATACATCACATCATTAATTATATTTCACATCATTAATTATATTTAACTTTAATAATACATCAAATCATTAATTATCTATATTATTAAAATTGAAGTATATTTGAGAGTTGTTTGAAAAATAGTAGTTTAAATGAGAATTGTTTGGAAACATGGATAACAATATAAAAATAATAATATTCTTTTAATAATTTCATTAATTATACTACCTTAACAATACATCACATCATTAATTATATTTCACATCATTAATTATATTTACCTTTAATAATACATCAAATCATTAATTATATACCATTAAAGTAGTATTGCAGATTTTTATTTATTAGTTAATCAATATTAAATTTGTACAAATTATAAAAATAAAAAATGTAAAATAACAGAATTTTGCGTATGGTTAAGAGTTTGTTTTAATTTGTTTTACTAAAACTTTCTTTTATCTTAGTTCTAATTAGTGTTTTTAAAACCGGACCAGAAGCTGAACCAGAAGTTTGGGTCACGGTTCAATATGGTTCGATCGGATAATCCTGGTTCAATATTATGGTTTAATATATTTTAGATATAGAAATTAAAATTAAAGTTAGTAAATATGATAAATAATCAAAATTGATACTTTTTTGTTCATGTGGTTGGTTTATAGAATTTTGATAGTCTTAATAGTGTTTATTAAATCCAATAATGTTGAGATAAATATATCTGATTACTTAGCCGGTTCATGGTCGAACCAGTTGTTAGATGCAACCCGGTTACGTGATCGGTTCATGGTCAAACCTGGTCCAACCAACGAATCGGTCCGGTTTTAAGAAGCTTGGTTCCAATTAGTGAAAAATTATGTAGCCAAACACATAATTCAAAAGATAGTTTATGTAAACAAAATAATAATTTAAATTAAAATAATTAATATTTCTTACATTTATTGTCCCTTAATGTTTCATTCCATATAACTATTGTAATAAATAAAAATTCTTTCTATTTCCTTTGATTTAGCTAAACATAAAGAAAGATTATTTTTTTTAATTAATTTACCGAATCAGTAGATATGGACATTACGGCATTCATTCATATACAAGTTGTTTCTTTCGAGATCAATTTTTTGGGTTTTGAAATTAGACATGCTTGGATATTATAAATGTATGTGTAAGGTTTGAAATGGGTCCCCGAGTCTGAATGATTTTGATTCTAATTTATATGAATATAAGAATATCTAAATAACCAATATATCTTAAATGAGTTCAGATATTTGTAATAAAAATAATCATATTACCTGATTCAGTCCAGTTCTTTTGTATGCAATTAGTTATTGGCGACATATCTAAAACATATAACACTAATCATAAAAAACGAATATCAATTTATAAAAATATAAAAATTAATACCCCGCGGATGCGCGGATCAATCTCTAGTTATAAATAAAAGTGAAAATTTCATTTTTTATTTATCTTTGTATTGTTTTCAATTTCTAAAAAAAAATTAACCTTATATTATTTAGCATGCCAGTTGATTACATATTTTGGTTCTCTCTTTCTAGCCAACTTGGCCATTGCATCTACATTTGATCTGGGAACAAAATGATATGAGAAATCTTGGGATCTTGCCATTCCGCATATGTCATGTACCATGGCCCATGGGAGAAGCCTCTGTGGTACGAACTGTCTTGAGGGTTTCTTTGGTTAGACCCTGCTTCAACTCTTCAACTAGTAGCTAGCTTGCATTCCGTGATGAAAGCTACTCGATCATATCGAGTGCCCTCATTTGTTGTACTGCTACTGCCATCTGCATTGCTGCAGCTTCTGCTTGTAAGGATGAATAAGTGAACCTTATAGAAGAGCTGAAGAGGCTCCTTGGAGACAATGAATGCCTTCTTTGCAATATAATGACCATCCAATACCTCCTTCCTCTTTTACATTTTTCCATGAAGCATCAACTAAACAGTAATAAAGTGCAGTTGCAGGAAGTACCTCTTGAATATCTTTTACGTTTCTTCCAGTACTTCTTTGAGGTCCTTGATAACTTTCCATAGTTTGTATTCTCTTACTTCTCTATGAATTACGTGAATAATATCATCTCTCTTTTGTTGGAAGAGAATGCCATTTCTCATCTTCCATATTTTCCACCCTAGGAAGTACATTTTTTTTTTGTCAAACATAAAGATATAAACATCTGTTATCCATAGTTACGGAAGATAACATAATGATGCAGCATAACATTGACTTAGGCTTCTTTCCTTTTCGGCTTTGGTTTTATTTACATTCCTTTTTCGTTTAAACTTATGAGTTATAGATAACTCCTAATATACGGAAGAATAGGATAATATAACCTTAGCTTGGATTTCTTATATATAGTGCTCCTACGCTATTGTATGAGACACACTTGAATTAATAAAACTGTAATTACATTAAAGAACTTAACAGCACTTGGAGGAGTACTCTAGAAAAATCCTTCTTTGATCCTTGTCGAGAGTATCAACGTGAATCAGAGGCCGGAGATTTACAAAACCTACAAGTTCTTGTAATCTTCTTCTTAAAGCTTCCGCTACTCTATCACATAAGCTTGATATTCTGAAGCCGAGTATTCTGATAAAAAAATTGAAATAACAAATAAATTTGGTCTGTAAAACGTTTTCCAATATTTCTATTGCCGTTGTAGTTATTTTTTCTTGTACGACAAAAAGATTCTCGACAGTGTTTTTAGTTTCCTTTTAGTTAGGGGACAAAGAAAAGAAGAAAAGTCCAAGTCAACTAACAAAAACGTGTGACTAAATTATCAAGTCTAGTGCATATCTCTCCTTTTCGTTCTTGACTTAGTCCTTCCCAGCTTGATAATTTTTAATTTTTTAACATAAGGGCCTCTTAATATCTACTTGATATTCTTTTTCTATTCTTTTTGTTCACGCATTTATCTGCTCTGCTCACACCAAACCAACCCCCAGTAAAGACAACTTTATCACATATCAATCAATCAGTCATGTTCTCTTCAATACTCTTCGGTTTCTCAAACCCCAATCCTTGTCTGATCTTGATATTCTTCTTGTTCACCTGTCACCATCTTCCTTGTGCTCTAAGTCAACCCGACCTTAAGTTTTGTGATAACCTGTTTCAGTGTGGGAATATAACAGCGGGGTTTCCTTTCTGGGGAGAGGCTCGACCAGAACCTTGTGGTCATCCTTCTTTGGGGCTTCACTGTTCCTCAAACTCGAACAAGACTTACTTTATTTTCTCAGGTCAGATGTACACTGTCCTTTTCCTAGACAACTCAACTAACACCCTTGGGCTTGCGAGGCAAGACTTTTTAGCTGGATCATTTTGCAATTCTACATTAACCGGTACAACGTTGACTCATGAACTCTTTCAGCTTTCGCCGGAGTACACGACCCTCTTTGTTTATTATCTCTGCGAAACCCATCTTACCAACCCCGCAAATTTCAAATGTCCAAAGATTGGTATTGCCTCATTGCATCGGAGCAAGGAAAATCATAAAAAGTGTTCTGCGAGTTTCAACATCACTGTTCCCACAAGTTATGCTCCAGAGATGAAAATTCTGAACTTGACCCGTTTACAAAGTGTTCTCAAAAAGGGATTTGAGGTGAAAATGAGGATTGATGGAAGACCGTGTCAAGAATGTAAATCCACTGGTGGAGTCTGCGGCTACAATGTTGGCACTTCTGTTTGCTGCAAGAGAAAGTCTTCATCAAAGATCATATGCAATCGAATGATTCCACCTGGTATGTTTCTGAACTGTTAGCAAGTTTTTTATGCATATCATATTAGTTCTCCTCCCCCTTGCCAAATTTATGAAGCGTCACAACGATGCAACCAGACTAAAACAGAAAATACCAGCTCGCTCATAAGTCGATTTTCAGCTTCCTAAGTTCGACTATGACCCATAACTCAACTATAAACCCTATATTGCACAACAAGTAATTACGACTCATACTAATCACCATGTCACAAATATATTTTTCGACTATCCTATGCTAGTTGTAGCAGTGTTAAGACATACCTTACTTCCTAGTGCGCTCCCCAGATAGAAGATAGAAACTTGATTGGTCTAAAAATTCTAGATATGTCTCTAGTAACTTCGCATACACGATTCCCACCAAGTCATTGTCAACGCATGGACTTCTACTTCAGAGACATCGTTCAGTTCAGTTTCGGTAAATGCTAAAGAGTCATAGTCTTGTCCCACTTTTCTTTCTTTTTCGAGCCCCATTTCTACGCTGCCTGACTTTTCTTAGTAAATTTTTTGTACCTAAGCCGGCCCGGCTTAGTTCGCCCACTTACGTTTTAGGTCGTCTTACAAGAAAACAAAAAAAATTAATATTAATAAAAACTAATATATTAATGGCAACCATTCAAAATGAAACCTTTTAAATAATATAATATCCTGACTGCCCCCAGTCCATTCGAAGACAAAGTCATCCTAAACACACCTACTCACAAAGAAATTTCCCTTTGGAAATACATTTCCAGATAAAGAATACATATAAAGAAACCAAGACTTAGACAAAAACAGTGTTCCTATTCATCTTCTACTTCTACTACTTATTCTTCGACCTCCTCTTCATCTCTAATTAAAAAAACAGAGGAGAGTAGCATGATAAATCTTTATCAGTCTCTAACAAAATCTTGGTCCTATGCAACAATATGGATGCTCTTTGTGATAGCCTCATTTGTTCTGTCAGCTGATGAGAATCACAAAAAATGCGCTCCATTATTTGAATGTGCCAATCAGAGAGAACTCGGTTATCCCTTTTGGATACCTGGGAGAAAAGAGTGCGGCCACCCGGATTTCAAGCTCGACTGCAGCGGTGATTTTGCAGAGTTTAGTATATCCACCGTTAAGTTCCAAATCCTTGAGATCAAGTTCAACGGCACAAGACTTGCTATGAAGGATTATCACAACAATATTTGTCCCCGAGACCCTAAGAATGCAACAATCAATCACGAAATCCTTCCATTTTCTCCCGACACTATGCCGTCAATACTTTTTTACAACTGCTCCGATCCAGTTCTAAATGTTCCTCCCGGTTTTCACATTAGAAAGCTAGACTGTTGGGATTATATTGGTAGGCATAGTTACTTTGTCTCGTCCGCTTCACCTTCCTGGGATAGAGCTATCTTAGAAAAGTCAAGCGCATCGTGTCAAAGAAATGTCAGTATTCCAGTTTCTCGATCTGCCTTGAGGATACATGATGGAAATCCGACTCTCGAGGCTATAAAGATGGCTCTTAATGTGGGTTTCGAGGTTATGTTTAACCGTGAATGTTCAGAATGCGCAGAATCGAAGGGTTCTTGTGGTTATAATGATAGCTCGAGAGCATTCGTTTGCTATTGTGGGGATGGGCCTCACGAACATACTTGCCATCCTGAGATACCAAAGACGAGTAATGATATATCTTTCTCTGTTTCACTGAAATACTTTACTTAACCTAAGTTGACCTGAATCTATCTTCATATCTAGATCTGAATTCAGGGCCGGCCCTGGACAATGTCTAGTAAAACATTTGTTTCAGGCCCCCAAAAATTTTGTAGAAAATTACATGAGTATAGACCCCCAAAAAATTTTTTAGGCCCCCAAAAATTTTTTTTATATAGAAATCACCACAGGCCCCCAAAATCTCAGGGCCGGCCCTAGATCTGATTAACCAATCTGTTCCCTTTCTGAGAAGATCTGTATTGAGTTTAAAATGGCCTTTTTTTTCTCACGGTGTTTGTTCATGCAGGTCACTACAAAACTTGAAAACCAGGTAGGTGTCTATTTCAGTTATTCTGAATCTTAGTTCTGTTTGAAACTAATGTGCTAATCTTCTTCCACAAGATCCACTTCTCATCTTTTAACCACTGCATGCTACCCCAACTATCAACCTTACCCTTTCACTGGAACTCCCTTGCTGACATGAATATGATTTATTACGTTCTTTTTATGGTCACCATATTGAGAAAAACTCCCTTGAGTTTCAAGCTTCGTTTTAAATATGCTTCTAAGTTCTGTCTTGAGTTTGAACTAACACATTTTTCATGATATATGTTGATGCAGAACTCAGTGAGGCAAAGAAAAAAAGAGGTGACCATTCTTTCCTTTTCAAAGCATCTAAATTAGCTATTTCAGTTAATAATATGAATCTTAGTTCAGTTTGAAAGTAATGTGCTAATTATCTTCCACAAGATCTAGATCCTATCCCTTCCTCAACCACATCATACTAGGTATGGGTGCTGGGTGTTCCTTTCCGTTCTGTCAGTTAATTCAGATTTTTGGATAAGTCTCATTAAATTCGGCTTCTTTTGAGTTTCGTTCCGATTTGGTTGACTAATTTGAGAAAAATCTTTTCTTCTAATATAAAAAGCTTAATGAAATTGACAATAAAGTATTCAATATATTGTTCAAAATTTTTTAATTAAAAACTATCTAAACTACGTAAACTAACTATTTAAAAAAAATCAAAACAAGTCGAACTACCTATACTACAAAAGATCTCTAAATATTTTCAACTGTTTAAATTATCTTAAGATGTGTAAAAAAAACTAATAGATTTATTACAGATATTTTTGGATCCTGATTTGATTTTGGTTGGGTTCGTATTCTTACCGAAAGTACGTAGCTTGTATGCCTGTTCGGTTATTTTTAATTATTAGGGTTTCCATAAGATCTAGATTTTCGGTTTGGATTTCAATTGGATTTTTGTTTGGTTATAAGCTCCCAGGCCTTTTGCATACTACCCCACCTACTAACCTTACCTTACCTTTTCACTGGAACAAACTCGTTTAGCAAACATGAATATGGTTTATTACTTTCCTTTTCGGTGACCACTCGGAGAAACTCCCTTGAGTTTCGAACCTCATTTTATATACTATGGTTCTGCGTTCTGTCGGGAGTTTAAACTAACATATTTCTCATGTTATTTGTTGATGCAGAAAACACAACAGCAAAGAAACTAGGTAGGTGTCTATTCTTTTACTTTCGAGGTATCTATTTTTTTTTTTAAATACCTTGGAAGCAGCATAGGATTTTGTTCGTCTCTAGGAATAGGATTCGCTGGTGGTTTCTTGGGTGCCACTCTTTTAGCAGGAGCTGTACTCTGTTTCATCCGGAGAAGAAAGAAACTGGCAGCTCAAAACATAAGCAAAGGCCTTTCAAGAACATCTCCGTTTTCAAGCAATAACACAATGTCCACCACTCTAACTTCCACAACAATTTCCGGAAGCAACCACTCTCTCATGCCGTCAATCTCCAACCTTGCAAATGCAAGCGTCTACTTCGGAGTTCAAGTCTTCAGCTATGAAGAACTCGAGGAAGCCACTGCAAATTTCTCTAGAGAGCTTGGAGATGGAGGATTCGGTACTGTCTACTATGGTAAGCACAAAACTCTAATCACATTACCAAATAAAGCTCCAATCTGGCTTTTTGAAAGCTTACGCAAAATTTATGAAGGCATACTAAAGGACGGACGAGCAGTAGCTGTAAAACGACTCTTCGAGAGATCACTAAAACGAGTGGAGCAGTTCAAGAACGAGATCGATATCTTGAAGTCCTTGAAACACCCGAACCTAGTGATTCTATATGGATGCACGACAAGACATAGCAGAGAGCTACTCTTAGTGTATGAATACATTTCTAATGGCACACTCGCTGATCATCTCCATGGAGACCAAGCACAGTCTCGTCCTATTTGCTGGCCTGCAAGACTCAACATCGCCATTCAAACCGCTAGTGCATTGTCCTTTCTCCATGCCTCAGGTAACACACAAATTGAACAAACAAACGTGAACACATGAGATTCCTGAAAAAAATTGATGAGTGCGACCACCCAAAGCCTTAACAAAAACCAATTTCTCCTTTTCTGGTCAAAAAATGAAAACCAACTTTTTTGTGCAATTATAAAATAATCTACAAATATTATACAATACAGTAAAATGTCTATAAGTTAATAATGTTGAAACTTTAGAAATTTATTAATTCATAGAGATATTAATTTACAAAATTTTCCTTAATTAGATTTTTTTATTTTAAAATATAATTTTCTAAAAATAAGAAAATATATGATTTTAGTGTATACACACTAATTATTATTTTTTAAAAGTTTGACATTTATGTCAATTTTATTATATTATTCTGTGTATATAATATATATTGCATATAATATAAATGTGGTTTAGACATAATATTATCAAATTTCATCAAAAATATCATAAGTGTTAAGAAAATATAAAGATAATTCTATTGTGAAAATAAAACAAATAATATATTGATATATTCTTATTGATATATTCTTATGTATATAAATATGTATACATATGTTATTAATTTATAATTTTAATGGGACCATATATTTACATAGAATTTTCTAAAAATATTATCTTATTATTTTATCGATTTATGTCAAATTTAAAATCAGTCCAAGTTAGGACCGACAAAATTTATTAATTTATACAGATTATTAATTTATCGAGTATTAATTTAAAGAGGTTCTACTATGTATAGGATTTTGAAATCTAATTGTTTTTTTAATACTAAAAATTAAAATATTAGATTAAGAACTCCTATATATAGTATAACATTTGTACATTGTTTTATAATTTCATTAACCATTATTATACTATTTTCATTCCATTTATATTTGTAGTTGTGTGTTTTTTATTGAATGAAAAAATTAGGCTTAGTAGAAAATTTACAACAAATATCTTTAATTTTCTCAAATAGACATCTTTAAGATTTTCTCACAAAAATAGACCTTAAAAACTAAAATGACCAAAATAGCATTTTTTATTTTGAAAATCTTAATTTTTTAAAGTTTTTTAAAATTTGAAATCATATCCCCAAAACGGAAAAATCTCACTCCTCAATTGTAAACAAAAATGTATAGAATCAGTTAGCTCAAAAGGTATAAGTGTATATTTTACTTATTTTTGATAAAACATTTAAATCTATTTTAGTCATTTTTATTTTTAATATCTATATTTGTGATAAAAAAAATTTTAGGTATGTTATAGGAATTTTCTCAATATCCTTTTAGGTATATAATTTGTTTCATTATAATGTATAAGAATATTATTCATTATTCATGTTTATATTGAAAAAAAAAAAGAAGAAATTCAGCAAACTTTTTTAGAAATAGAAATATTAAGCTTCTCAAAAATTTCTTCAACTAAAAATGTTGACCTGGTCCGTAATAACATTCTTTCAGGAATCATACACAGAGATGTGAAGACTACAAACATTCTTCTAGATAGCAACTACCAAGTGAAAGTAGCTGACTTTGGTCTCTCCCGGTTGTTTCCGACGAATCAAACTCATATCTCCACCGCCCCGCAAGGAACTCCGGGATATGTTGATCCCGAGTATTACCAATGTTACCGTCTCAACGAGAAGAGCGACGTTTACAGCTTCGGAGTCGTCCTCTCTGAGCTGATCTCATCCAAAGAAGCAGTCGATATCAGTCGGCATCGCCACGATATCAACCTCGCGAACATGGCCATCTCCAAAATCCAAAACGACGCCGTTGACGAGCTGGTCGACCTGACTCTCGGGTTCGCGAGGGACCCTGCGGTGAAGAGGATGATGATGTCGGTTGCTGAGCTGGCGTTCCGGTGTTTGCAACAGGAGAGGGAAGTCCGGCCGTCGATGGATGAGATAGTCGAGGTGTTGAAAGGGATTCAGAAGGAAGGGATGCGAGATTTTCCGGAGGTGGTGGAGATTGATGTGAGGGGAGGAGATGACGTTGTGTTGCTAAGGCACGGTGTTCCGCCGCCGTTATCGCCGGTGACTGAGAAAGAGACGAGTAGTTCGAATACTACGGCGAGTTCGTTTTGAGAGACTCTGGACCTCAACGAGGGTTAGGTGTAAGTAAAACATCAACCATTGTGAATTCCACCGTTTCAATTTTATTTTACCTGACGTCAGACTTTTTGACTCTTTTGTGTTTTCTATTCTTGTGGTATTTTCACGGAAAGACTATACGATATATTCACTGTTTCAAAATGTAAAAATTTAGTTGACAATATAAGTATCTTTTTTCTTCATCATCAAAACTATGTTAACATTCTGCTAACCAAAATGAGAACTCTCTGTCCACAGAGATAAAGTAAGGTAGTTAACTTTTCACATTGTTCAAAATGATCAGTTTTTATGTTTTGAGTCCTGAGTACATACTTTATTTTATCTTATGAGTATCCGATTTAAGTTTTTGTTCGTTTAGACATTAAAAGTACAAATCATCTCGATGACTTATTGAAATGAATCTAAAAATTTAGGCATAATTTTTAAAATCAATTTCTCAAAATGGTACAAAGTCTATTATATCTATAACAATTTACAAATTACAAACTTAAGTTTAATATCATTTTGTCACTCATAAAAAATGAAAAAAAAAATGAAAAAGCGTAATTTCCCGTGAAATTGAAAAACACGTTTTTCACCAAAACCAAAAAACATGTTTTCCCGCCAAAACCAAAAACACATTTTTCCACAAAAACCAAAAAAGTGTTTTCCCGTCAAAAGCGAAAAACACATTTTCTTGCCAAAACCGAAAACCGTGTTTTTTTCCAAACTATAAAACATGTTTTCTCGCTAAAACCAAAAAAAACATTTTCACGCAAAAACCTAAAATATGTTTTTAACGCCAAAACCATAAAACGCGTTTTCACGCTAAAAAAAATAAAATGTGTTTCTCATCATAACGTGTTTTTGTTTTTCCACCAAAACCGAAAACATGTTTTCTGTCAAAACCGAAAATGCGCTTTTCCGCCAAAATCAAAAAACATTTTTTCTGCCAAAACCGTAAAACATATTTCCCGCCGAAACCAAAAAAGAACATTTTCCCGCAAAAACAAAAAAGTAGTTTTTCACCAAAACCATAAAAACACGTCTTGGTCGCTAAAACAATTAAACGTGTTTCCCATCAAAACGTGTTTTCTCGCCAAAACCGAAAAACACATTTTCGCACCAAAATGTGTTTTTTGTCAATTCCGAAAATGCGTTTTCCCACCAAAATTAACAATGTATTTTTCCATCTAATCAGAAAATGCGTTTTCCCGCCAAAACAAAAAACATGTTTTCCTGTCAAAACATGTTTTTCCGTCAAACCCGTAAAAACGCATTTCTCGCTAAAATATATTTTCTCGCAAACCGTGTTTTATCGCTAAAAATGTAAAAACACATTTTCCGCCAAAACTACAAAATCACGTTTTCCCGCCAAAACCGTCAAAACGTGTTTTACCGCAAAACCCGCAAGACACGTTTTCCCGCCAAAACTACAAAAACTCGTTTTATCGTCAAAAGCAAAAATTCCAAAATGTTAAAATGCTAATTTTAAGATAATTTTCAGTGTATATATATTTTAGAATAAATAATAAAAATTAATATAGTTAAAATTACTATCATACGTATAATTAAATCAAAATAAAGGTATATTTGTAATTTTTTATTAAACTTATGGAAATAGAAAAAAAAAGAACATAAAATCTATCCAGATAGCTCATCTAGATGGAGAAATGAACATCCCTAAAATTTAGATTGATTATCCGGATGGATCACATAGATGAAGCAGCTGGAAGGAGATGACATGTGGAGAAACGGATAGCCCCGTACTTTGTTTGTCTATTTCATCTAATAAGTATATAATTAAATTTTTTTCATGTCTGACTTTGCTACGGATTTTCTTCTCAAAAATGTTTTATTTTCACTTTGGGCTTTGACATTGTCATATTTCGGGTTCTTAGTAATTTAAGTCTTAACTATTTCTACAGACCGGATAAAAAAATCTTCAACTAAAATTTTATGTTTTTAAATCCTCAACTATTAAACTGTTAATATCATTAACATTTCGTTAACAAAATCGTTTTTATGAACATAGACCCGTTAAATTGAAACACAGTGATATCTTGTGCATTTGCATGATTTTAAGCTTCATAGGAAGCTTTCATTTTGAGATTTTAGATACATTTAGAGTGCATTTAGGTTGAATTGCATTACTTTTGTCTAAATCAAGTGTTGGAGATCCTTTTTGGTGATTTTGAAGACATAGAAACTGTTTTGGAGTCAACATGGGAGATTTGTGCTCGTTTCACATCACCAGCCTAAGTACCGTAGCGACTTGCCTAAATCGCTAGGAACACTCGCGAGTTTCCGTAGCGACTAGCGAAAATGAAGAGCCAAACTCTCGAAACTGATCAAGTACCATAGCGACCCGGGCATGGCGACTTCACTAAGTCGCTGTGGACTTGCACGAGTTATTGTAGCAACCACCATAACGATGTGGAGGTGTCACTACAGATTTCCAAGACCGAAGCTCAAATCTGACCAAGTATCATAGCGACCCCAGCGTAGCGACTTCATCAGGTCGCTATGAACTCCTACGAGTCATCATAGCGACTTCTGTAGCGACTTGTGTTGGTCACTACAAACCCTGCAGATGTGATCAAACCTTAGCAACCAGAGCGTAGTAGGATGACCATGTCGCTATTAACGAAGACATTTTATTTTCCAGTTTTTTACCCTACTTGTTTTGGGATTAGTATAAATACTCAAAGAACCCTACTGAGGGATGTTATCTTATTTTTTTCTCCTAAACACTTGACATTTTGGTAAAAGTTTATTCCTTTAATCTAAGTTTCATCTTATTTCTTGTGTTTTTGAGTGATCTTATTGCTTTCTAATCATGATTAACCTTAAATTCCTCATGGGCTTAAATGTAATCATGGTGATTAGTGAGTAGTCATCTTAGGATTCATGGGTTAGGGAGATCAAATGGTGATTAACTATAGATTCATCTTGTTCCTTGCTTGTAGAGTAAATTTAATGGTATTTTAGAGTTGGCCCATTTAGAATAGAGCTTTAGATATTTCATGCTCGGAAGGTGTATAATATAATGCCTGAACCAACTCTCCAATGCTTTTAACATTCTTTACCAAAGAGATCTATTGTTAAAGGTGTTAAGATGGCTAGTAGACTGGATTTTAATGATTTCTTAGATAATATTCAACCTAAAAGATTAGATGCTTGAGTTATCTTTTCAAATGAACACTCATCTAGAGATAGACTTTGTTTAGGATGGAGTCTATGCTTAAGGTTGATAGATAGATTGAAAAGCTTCCACCTTTAGATTCAAACTTGATCACCCAAGATCAATTCCCTTGTCCCATAAGTTCTTTCATCTCATTTAGAAAGAAAGCTTTGATCTTTATTCCTTTATTAGTAGTTTCTTACTTAAAAAAATCATGTCACCAATTGATAGCACTTAGATTAAACATGGTCTTGTATTTCCCTTTGATTTAGAATCACTTAGAACTGGTTTGACATCGTTTATATTACAACATTTGATTAGGACCCTTGAAAAGTATTAATATCAAACTGGGGTCGTTGCCAAATTCTAAGTTGATTGTGACATTGAGATTTAGTCACTTGCTTGAGACTAAGTCATTTTTCTTTTATTTTGTTACTGATTCTCCTTCTTCATTTTCCTTTGCATTTCAAGTGTATGCACTTGAGGAGCAAAGGTTCATCAAGCCTATTCCCAAGAGTTGAAGATATAGCTGCACTTGAGAGGGAGATATCAAGAAGGAGAAGAGAAGAAGAGAAACATGCTCACTTAGAAAGATTGGGGTTAGTGATGGATAGAAATCAGAACTTGCCTCAAGAGGGGGCTGTAGATGGCAAAGGAGCTGCCAACCTTAGGCCACAACACCCACATCACCAAGCAAGGACCATAGGCACTCATGATCAACCCAACATACTAGGTCATAAAACTGGTATCCGAGCTCTAGCTGTGGAGAATAATAACTTAGAGATCAAGTCCAGCTTGATCAACATGATCCAACAAAACAAGTACCATGGTCTTGCCTTGGAAGATCCACTAGATCATTTGGATAACTTTGACAAGCTGTGTGGAACAACCAAGATCAATGGAGTCTCTGAAGATGCATTCACGCTGAGGTTGTTCCCATTTTCTTTGGGAGACAAAACCCACACTTGGGAGAAGAGTCTTTCAAGGGATTCTATAACTACTTGGGATGACTGTAAGAAAGCTTTACTTACCAAGTTCTTCTCTACATCAAGAACTGGCAAGCTAAGGAATGAGTTCTCTAGATTCACTCAAAAGAATTTTGAGAACTTTGGAGAAGCATGGGAAAGGTTCAAAAGCTACATTTCTCAATGTCCTCATCATGGCTTCAATATGGAGAGTTTTCTTAGTAATTTTTATAGAGGAGTTTTATCTAAGTATAGAAGCCAACTTGACACTGCTAGCAATGGATCCTTCTTGGGAAGAACTGAAGAAGAAGCTTTGGAGCTTTTAGAGAACATGGCTAGGAGTAATTCAGTCTACAATGATGATCATGATAGGAGAAACAGAGGCAGTGTAAGTGAAGATCAGAACACTAAGAAAGAGTTGAAATCCTTACAAGACAAGATTGATATGTTCATCTCAACTGGAGCTAAACAAGAGAAGGTTAACTTTGTTGGTGAGCAGAACCAAGAGAAGAATGCTGTAGTTAATGAGGTTGATAGTATAGAAAGACAAGAGGAGTTATGCTTTGTCAATGCTAATGGGACATGGTACAAGGAGCCTAACTTTCAGTACAACAACTACAAGCAAAGATCCTACTCCAACAACCAACAAGGTGGTTATCAGAGACAGCAAAACTACCCTCAAGGCTACTCCTCCAAAGGGAACCAGTCTACACATAACCTAGCTGGATCTTCCACTTTTTCTCCACAAGAGAGTGGTAATGAGGCTATGTTGAAGCAAATCTTGGAGTCTCAAACTAGAAGTAAGAAGCATGTGGGGGTATGAGTTGAAGAACTTACACTCAAAGATTGATGGGAGCTAAAATGAGCTCAACAACAAGTTCAAGGCTCTAGACAATCAGTTTTCCTCCATGAGTTCTCACTCTAATAGACAACAACGATCACTTCTTGGGAAATCTGAACAAAACCCAAGGAGACAATGAAAACTATCACTCTTAGAAGTGGTAGAGAGTTGCCTACAAGAGTTTTCATTAAGGATAATGAGAGACAAGGTGGGGAGGTGGTCATCATGTAGATGATGATGTGGTGATTGTTGATGAGAAAACTAATGAAGAGATCTTGGAGAAGATAGTTGAAGCAAAGGGTAAAGGAAAGGTTAATGAAGAGAAGAAAGTTGAGAAAAATAATGAAGCTGCTACTTTATCAAGGAAGATTACTTTCACCCCTCCTCCTTATGAGCCAAAGCTGCCATTCCCTGGTAGATTCAAGACGCATCTTCTAGAGAAGTAAAAATCTATCTTTGAAAGTAAAATGAGTGAAGTTTAAATAACCATGCCAATCATAGATGCTTTCATGCTGGTTCCTCAATACAGCAAGTTCTTGAAGGATGATGTAACTCAAAAGAAGAAGAAAATGGAAGGTATGATGGTGCTAACACAGCAGTGCCATCATCAAGAAGCTAACAGTCCCTAAGAAGCTTGAAGACCCAAGAACCTTCACTCTACCTTGTTCTATTGGTCCCTTACCATTTGAGAGATGCCTTTGTGATTTTGGAGCTAGTGTGAGCCTCATGCCTTTGTCTATTGCTAAGAAG
Source organism: Eruca vesicaria subsp. sativa (assembly GCA_932364175.1). Taxonomy (NCBI): domain Eukaryota; kingdom Viridiplantae; phylum Streptophyta; class Magnoliopsida; order Brassicales; family Brassicaceae; genus Eruca; species Eruca vesicaria. The sequence goes on along the minus strand of CAKOAT010670709.1, from coordinate 78,755 downwards.
CGTGGGTTTACTCAGTATAAGAAGTGTAGACTCTCTCTGGTGTTAGTTGATCACTCTGTGAAGATCTCAATAGGAATCTTGGAAGATCTCCTTGTGATGATTGGAAGTTATGAGATTCCTACAGATTTTGTGGTGCTTGAAACGGATGTAGAACCTAAAGAGCCATTGATACTAGGGAGGTCATTCTTGGCTACAACTGGAGCTATTATAAATGTCAAGGAAGGCAAAATTGATCTCCACCTTGGAGAAGGACATGTCCTTCGTTATGACATCAAAGAATGAAGAGGCCCACCAATAATAGCCAATTGTTCTACATTGAAGCCATGGATGCTCTAGCTGATGAGTTCCTAGAAGAGATGGCACTTGACGATGCTCTACAACATGCTCTAACTGTTGAAAGAGAAGATCAAGTGGTTGACAACAAAGAAAACCATGAGTATGCTAGGATTCTGGATTCTCACAAGGAGTTGGTGGGTATGGACGAGTTTGAGAAGCTGCCCTAAGCTGTCCAAGCTATTGCTTCAGTAGATGCTCAAGAAGACATTCAACAAGATGATTGGAGTGAGCTCAAGGCACCTAAAGTGGAGCTAAAACCTCTTTCCCATGGTGTAAGGTATGTCTTTCTTGGCTCTAATAACACATATCATGTCATAGTGAGTAGTTTTTTAAATGAAAATGATTTGTCTAAACTTGTAAATGAACTTAAAAGTATAGAAAAATAATTGGCTACTCACTAGATGATATCAGAGGATATCACCTTCTTTTTCATGCATAGGATACATCTGGAGGATGAATCTATGACTTCTATAAAACATCAAAGAAGGTTGAACCCCAACCTAAAGGATGTTGTTAAGAAGAGATTCTCAAACTCTTAGATGCTGGTGTGATATACCCAATTTCAGATAGTAAATGGGTATCACCTGTGTATGTAGTTCCAAAGAAGGATGGTATCACTGTAGTAAAGAATGATAAGAATGAACTAATACCCACCAGAACCATAACTAGCCATAGGATGTGCATTGATTATAGAAAACATAACTCAGCCTCTAGAAAAGATCATTTCCCATTACCATTCATTGATCAAATGCTAGAGAAGCTTGCAAACCATCTCTATTATTGTTTTCTTGACAGGTACTCGGGATTCTTTCAAATCCCCATTGATGTCTTATGATTTTCATTGAATTAACTAACCATTTCTTATGCATATTGGAGTTTAGGATTGCATAAAAGAATTATTAGGTTGCATATCCATTTGCATTTGTTTTCATTAGGTGATGGAGTACCTCAAGGAACTTATGAGGGAGTTTAAAGTGGTTTTGGTTCAAGAAAGGTTGAAATGATCAACATGCGAGTTCCAAGTGTCACAGCGGGTTCTCACCGCGGGGTCAGGGGGGCCGCTCTACGTTGAGCGAGCTTCTGAGCGGGTGTCTGGAGCAACCAAAGGACCCCGCTCTGGACAAGACACATCCGAAGAGAAATTCTGCATCAAGTGTCGGAGCGGGCATCACAGCGGCCAGGAGGGGTCGCTCCAGATCATGCGTGCACCAGCGCGGGGTCTCTTGCGACCTTTAGCCCCCGCTCCAGCACTATTCCTATGTCGAGTTTTATGTTTTATTTGGGCTTGTTCAGGTTGTTGACTGAGCCCATTAGGGCTTTTAAGCACCCTATAAATACATTTTAGACCCTAATGATAGGGATTATCTTATTTTCTCTCCTAAACACTTGACAATTGGGTGAAAGTTTATTCCTTTAATCTAAGTTTCATCTTTTATCTTGTGTTCTTGAGATTTCTTAAGTGTATCATTGCTTTCTAATCATGATTAACCTTAAATCCTTCATAAGGTTAAGTGTAATCATGGTGATTAGTGAGTAGTCATCTTAGGATTCATGGGTTAGGGAGATCAAAGGGTGATTAAGTTAGATCTAAGGTGTTTGAGAATAGATCCATCTTGTTCCTTGCTTGTAGAGTGAAATTAATGCTATTTTAGAGTTGGCCTCTCTAGAATTGAGCTTTAGGTATTTCGAGCCCACAAGGTGTATGATGAAATACCTGAACCAACTCTCCAATGCTTTTAACATTCTTTACCAAAGAGATTTGTTGTTAAAGGTGTTAGGATGGCTAGTAGACTTGATTTTAATGATTGTTTAGATAACATTCAACCTAAGAAATTAGATGCTTGAGTTATCTTTGCAAATGAACATTCATCTAGGGATAGAGTTTGTTTAGGATTGTGTCTAGGCCTAAGGTTGATAGATAGATTGAAAAGTTTACACCATTAGATTGAACCTTGATCGCCCAAGATCAATTCCCTTATCCCATGAGTTCTCTCTTCTCATTTTGAAAGAAAGCTTTGATCTTTATTGCTTATTTAGTAGTTTCTTACTTTAAAAACCATCTCAATATTGATAGCACTTAGATTAAGCTTTGTCTTGCAATTCCTTTTGTTTATGATTACTTAGAACTGGTTTGACATCTTTTATACTATAACATTTGATTAGGAATCTAAAAACTCCTATCATCACCCATACATCCAAATAACCAAGAGAAGACAACATTCACATGATGCCCTTATGGTACCTTTGCTTATCGAAGGATGCCATTCGAGCTATGTAATGCTCCAGAAACCTTTCAAAGATGCATGATGTCAATCTTCTCCGACCTCATTGAGAATGTTGTGGACGTATTTATGGATGATTTCTCCGTGTATGGATCCTGTTTCTTTGTTTTTTTGTCTAATTTGTGCAGGGTCTTACAGCGATGCGAAGATACAAACCTAATTCTCAACTGGGAGAAATGTCATTTCATGGTGAATGAAGGGATTGTATTGGGGCACAAGATCTCAGAGAAGGGTATTGAGGTGGACAAGGCCAAGATTGATGTGATAGTTTGTTTAGCTCCACCAAAATCAGTGAAGGACATCAGAAGCTTCTTGGGTCATGCTAGGTTCTATAGAAGATTCATCAAAAACTTCTCAAAGATAGCAAGGCCATTGACAAAGTTTTTATGCAAAGAAGTTGTCTTTAACTTTGATGAGGAGTGTCTTGAAGCCTTCAAGAAGCTGAAGGTTGAGCTGTTTAGTTCTCCTATTGTTCAGCTACCAGATTGGGATCTGCCCTTTGAGATCATGTGTGATGCTAGTGATTATGCTGTGGTATCAGTCTTGGGTCAGAAGAAGGATAAGAATGCTCATGTGATCTACTATGCTAGTAGAACTCTTGATGATGCTCAAATGAAGCATGCCACAACAGAGAAAGAGTTGCTAGCCATAGTCTTTGCATTTGAGAAGTTTAGACGTTACTTGGTGGGCTCTAAGGTGATTGTCTACACTGATCATGCTGCATTGAGACACATCTTGGCCAAAAAAGATGCTAAACCAAGGCTCGTGAGGTGGATACTTCTGCTGCAAGAGTTTGATCTAGAGATTAAAGACAAGCCATGAGTTGAAAATGGTGTACCTGATCACTTGTCAAGAATGAGGATTTAATGTGGTATTCATATCGATGAGGCACTTCTTGAAGAGCAGATCATGGCTATCATGGCGATTGAGAAGTTTGTTGCAACAGGTAGAAAACTGGAAGAGGTCAAGGCAACTGATGAGAAGGGGCCTTGGTATGCGGATTTGGCTAATTACCTAGCTACTGGAAGAGAGTCATTGAACCTAGAAGGCTATGCCAAGAAAAAGTTGTTTAAAAATGTGAAAAGGTACTATTGGGATGAGCCTTATCTCTACATCCTTTGCAAGGATCAGCTTTATAGGAGAGTGGTTGCTAATGAAGAAATTGATGGGATCCTGACACACTGTCATGGATCATCCTATGGAGGTCACTTTGCCACTTTCAAGACTGTTGCAAAAGTGTTACAAGCTGGGTTTTGGTGGCCACACATGTTCAAGGACACACAAGACTATATTTCGAAGTGTGACTCCTGCCAAAGGAGAGGGAACATCACCAAGAGGAATGAGATGCCTCAGAATCCTATCATTGAAGTTGAAGTGTTTGATGTGTGGGGCATTGACTTCATGAGACCTTTTCCATCATCCTTTGGTAACAAATACATCCTTGTAGTTGTAGACTATGCCTCAAAATGGGTGGAAGCTGTGGCTAGTCCTACAAATGATGCTAGAGTGATCCTCAAGATGTTCAAGAGTGTGATTTTCGCAAGGTTTGGGGTGGCAAGAGTTGTTATAAGTGATGGAGGCTCTCATTTCATCAATAAATTATTTGAGAACCTACTCAAGAAGAATGGTGTTAAGCATAAGGTATCAACCCCTTATCATCCCCAAACAAGTGGGCAAGTTGAAGTTTCAAATAGAGAAATCAAGAGCATCTTAGAGAAGATTGTGGGAACTACAAGTAATGATTGGTTTAGCAAGCTTGATGATGCACTTTGGGCATATAGGACAGCCTACAAAACTCCTTTGGGCACCACACCTTTCAACCTGGTGTATGGGAAAGCTTGACATCTACCAGCTAGCTCGAGTACAAGGTAATGTGGCCTGTGAAGCTGCTAAACCTTGATATCAAGAGTGCCAAGGAGAAGAGACTTTTTAAACTACATGAGATTGATGAGATAAAGATGTATGCTTTTGAGAACTCAAGGATCTACAAAGAGAAAACCAAAGCTTTTCATGACAAGCACATCCTGAAGAGAGAGTTCAAGGCTGGAGATCAAGTTATTCTCTATAACTCTAGGCTGAATTTATTTCCCAGGAAGCTCAAGTCAAGATGGTCCGGACCTTTCAAGATCAAGGAAGTGAGGCAATATGGAGCAATAGTGCTATGGAATAGGAATGGAGAAGATTTTACTGTCAATGGACAAAGAGTTAACCTCTACATGGCTACCACACCATAGGAAGATGGGATTTAGGTTCCACTCTCTGATCCTAACCCAGCCTAGTCCAAAAGGAAGGAAAGTTAAGCTAGAGACTTAAAATAAGCTCACTTGGGAGGAAGTCTCATGTTTACCCTTGTATATATTCTTGCTTTCTCTATTTATTTAGGATTGTTTAATTTTTGTGTAGTGAGACTTTTCAGGTTGGAGGTTGCTCAAAAGGGAGAAATTTTTCCAAGCTTCAAACGTCTGTAGCGGCCTTTCCATAGCGACTTATGCTTGTCTCTAGAAGAGCATGCGTGTTATGGTAGCGATGTGTGTAGCGACATCAGCTGGTCGCTACAAGAAATTGTTGATTTCTGCCCAAGTGTCGTAGCGACGCATGTGTAGCGACTTAGCAGGATCGCTATAAAGTTACGCGAGTTTTCATAGCCACATGTGTAGCGACGAGATGATGTCTCTACGGAAGTTAATCGGGAAATCCCCAAGTGTCGCGATAAAGTTACGCGAGTTTTCATAGCCACATGGATACTGACTGTGTTTGGCTTTGGACTTAAAGTGTTTCAAGTGTTTTATTTCAGGTACAATGGTGAGAATTCAACAACAAGCTCAAGACTCAAGTGATGATTCACCAAGGCAGAGACAAGTTGCAGGGGGGATAGAAGAGGTCCCTTAGATTGAAGCCGATAGTGAAAGTGAGGAAGAGACACTAGTGAGGAAAGGAAAAGAACCCAAAGGAAAAGGGAAAAAGTTGCATCGGGTCCCCAAAGAAACATGAAGGTTCAACCGACAAAGCCACAGCTGCTAGCTCATCTCCGAGAGGGTATCACATGGAACCCGACTAGGTTCCCGGATCCACTGTTCCTAAGAGAAACAGAGCTTTATGATGGAGTCCTCTCTATGCTTGAGAAGATGGGACTGCAATCACTCCTCACCATGGAAGCCCAACCATTGTACGAAGATGCCTCTTGCCAGTTCCTTGCCTCTTTAGAGGTGTTTCGCTTCTGCGAAGAAGATGCTAAGTTGGGATATGGGAGGATTCAGTTCAAGGTGAGGAACAAGCTCTACAAGTTGAGCTTCAAGGAGATCGGGAATATCATGGGGCTTGAGGATAATGTCACACCAGAGGTTCCTACTGATTGTGGCATTGGTGATTAGGTTTGGCATATCATTACAGGAGGCAGTGTTCGTCACCCTCAAAAGAACAAGGCGACCAGCATCCGAAACCCAATCGTCCGATATGTTCATCGCCTTTCAGACAACACCGTTTATGCTCGCCGAGAATCTGGTAATATCTTAGAGGATGAGTTGAGTTTGATTGGACTTGCGCTTGAGCCATTATATGGGAAAGATGCCTTGTATGGAAAGGATGAGGATTGTTTCCTCGGTTTTGGAAGAGGTGGGTTCTTTCTGAAGAGGTTACAGTACTATAGAGGATAGGCTTGGACTAATCATGATTCGACACTGCATGTGAACATAGGCGGGTTGATTACGCCGTTGTTGAAGGCAGCGGGAGTTCCTCTTGGAAATGAAGTTAAGGGTCCCCAAGCTCCTTTGTTTATAGATGGTCCTTACATGAAGAAAATCAGGTTCCTCTCAAGGATGTATAATGACCGGCATGTCTACTCTTTCAACTTGGATGGCCACTTTGCTTAGATTGTCTTGCCTTGCCCGCAATTGGTTGTGATAACTCGTAGGACCGCCATCACTTTTGCTATCCCATACCACCATCAGCTTGGGAGCCATGGCCCGCTTGGCATTGTACCGGTTAGGCGAAAGCAAGCTACGAGGAAGCTGGGTGCTGGTTCGTCCTCCTTAGCCGCTGCTGCCTCAGTACCTGATCCTACCTCAGCATCCACTTCACGAGCTGTTCCGGATGATTCATCTACACTCTATGGCCCCCCTCGCTATTATTTTCAGCCATATACCAAAATTATCCCACCAGGTTCTTTGCGAGACGCACACGAGTACATTGGGAAGCTGGAAGGGTGGAACAGGATTCAGGACATGACCATTTTGAAGCTGAAGACCAAGTACAAGGCTCTTAAGAAGATGGTGAAGCAGAACGCTAAGAATTCATCAAATTTATTCAGTAAAGTGGGTGATGTTTTGGCTAGCGCAGGGATAGGAGGCTGTTGAGCGATTGATTTTGATGTGGCTGAGCCACCTGCCCCGAGACCTCCTCACCGGCTCTCTACGCATCGCCAGCACCGCAAGAGGCAGAACCCGTCTCCTGTCTGTGCAGATTCTGGGAATGAATCCCCTTCCATGGATACCTCTTCAGAAGAGGAAGGCAGTGACGAAGTGAGTAGTCAGCAAGTTGAAAGAGGAGCTGCACTTGTGTTGATGGAGCCAAACGAAGAAAGAGACAGGACTGATGAGGTTAATGAGGGAGATCAGATGGATGTAGAATAAGAAGAAGAGGAGGAGATGACGATGAGGCAACTGCCTCAGATTCATCTTGAGGCATCTCCACACTTTTCTCTTTGTACATATTCATTTTTCCTTTATTTATTTTCGGTTTCTCTTCCCTTCTAAGTCACACAAGAAACTGTGTGATTCAAGTTTGGGGGAGGGACCAAGTTTCTAATGTTTTATTTTGTCTTCGTTAATAGCGACATGGTCATCCTAGCGACTTGGCGTGGTTGTGGGAGTCGATTTCACCCTACTGTCAAATAAATCGTAAATAAGGAAACTTCGGGAAAACCCTAAGTTTCCAGAGGAACCGGTTATCTGTGAGAACCGCACAACGAAAATAAGAAAACGATAACTTAGAATTAAAATGAGAATAAACGAAAATAGAGAGCAAAGAGGTTCTTATTCCGAATCTGCGTTGAACTGGTACAAAAATAGTAGCCGAAAGCGTAAGAACTAGAAAACCCTAATTGAGACGCAGCTCGCTAACAGAAAAACGGAAATATTCCTAAATGCTAGTTTTGGTGGTGGGAGCTCTGAATTTCGTGTGTGTGCTTCTGCCCTAGACCTCCTCTTTATATACTCCTCGCCTTGGCTATCCGATCTTTCCATTTCGCCCAGATTTGACTTAAATC
>CAKOAT010670709.1:23063-67180 GCA_932364175.1 Eruca vesicaria subsp. sativa | reverse complement strand
CTGCCTACGTATTCCTTTCGGAAATCAAGCCATCTCGTAGTTCTGATTGTTTGTGCGAGTGTGTTTACTCGGCTGTCGTAGACGTCTCGATCGCTTCAGTCGCGGGATCGATGTCTTTGTCCGGGATTGTCTCCTCCGGTTGGGCGGAAGCGATGGGTGCGGAAACTTCTGGTTTCTCGGCCGTTGCTTGCTTCGGGTCATTGTCTGCGGGCGGTGGTGTGACCTTTGCCCGTTTTGGTTTCACGATCGCGACCGCTAATTGCCTCAGCTTATGTTCGGCCAAGAAGCAAGATCGCGACTGTCTTTGGCATCCCCAAATTACTGCGACTCCCGTAGGCGTCGGGAATTTGATGCCTAAGTGATACGTGGACAGGACCACCTTCATGGAATTTATCCAAGGCGTGCCCATAATCACGTTGTAGATAGCCGGGACATCGACTACCGCAACTTAACGATTCTCGTCACTTCTTTCGCGACGACCGGTAGTCGGATTGATCCCAAGGTCATTGACGTTTCGCCGGAGAAACTAGTCAGCGGTTTTGGAATCAGCTCGACTTCCGAGAGATCGATTCCCATTCGTGCTAGCGTGTTGCGAAAGATGACGTTGACCGTGCTTCCGGTATCAACCAGGATTCGCGCAACCTCTAAATCGCTTATCACCAAATCGATGACAAGGGGATCGGCATGCGGTTGGTCGATTCCGCCGGTTTCAGCATCGTCGAAAGAGATTACCCCTGTCAGAGAATCGTCCATCGGCACCTTCCAACTCGAGCCGGTTTCGGCTTTACGTTGGTAGGATTTTATCGACGAGACGGTGTCTTTAAAGTATGGCGATTTGCTGATGATCATGTTGATTTTTCGGCGGTTAGCGTCGTTACCCTTCTCGTCTGTTTTTCTTCCGCGTTTTTCGCCCGACTGATTTCCCTGAGGCGGGGTTTGCGCGTTTTTGTCATTCTTCGGGACGCGGTCCAAATTGCGGATGAGATCCTTGACGCTTGATATCTCGGAGAGTTCTCCCGCGACCAACTTTGCGGCCAGTCTGGCGCCGAGAACTTTACAGTTCACGGTGGAATGACCATGGGTTTGGTGGAGGTCGCTGAAAGAATTCTCGTCGTAATTCGAATTTCTCGTCCACGTGTTTCCCGTAGTTCGCCCTTGCTCCAAACCGGAATTGATAGCGTAGTTATGCGCCCCTCGGAGATCCTGTCCCTCGTGATGGACGAATTTGTCGTTACGAGAGCTTCTCTTTTCCTGCTTCTGCTCGGACGCGTTATCCCTTGCGGATGTTTTCGTCGGCTTATGCTTTTCGGACAGGACTTTAGTTTCCTCCTCGATGGTTATGAAGTCGGTGGCCTTATGGAGCGCATCCTGGATCGTCCGCGGTTTCTCGAGAGTTATCCATCTGCGGAACTCCGATTTATACCAGAGCGATTTTCTTAACGCGTCGATGGCGGCTTTGTCGCTGATCCCGCTAACCCTAGCCATGACGAGTTTGAATCTACTCANTAAGTTTGGCGAACCATTCGAGCGCGGCTCCTTCTAGGTTTTCGACGAAGAGGCGGCAGTAACCTGCGTCTTTCTCGTGGTCCTTGAGCTTGGCTCGTCCCATGGTGATCTGGAACGCTTGCAGGTGCGCTTTGGGATCGGTCGTCCCGTCGTAAGTTGGCACCTTAAGCTTTCCGGGATCGGGCAGTTTGATCTCGGTAATGCGAGCCGTGAAAGGCGTTTTCCGAGATTCGTACAGCAGCCGATCGATCTCGGGTGGGCCGCTGGTCGCGTGGTGAATCTGAGATTTCACCGCCTTTACCGCTGCGGCTGTTTTGGTAATGTATTCACGGAGATCGCGAATCTCGGTCTGATTGCCAGCAGTTTTCCGACCCTGTCGGCGTTTGCTGCGAGTGACCGGAGATCGCTCCTCGGCGGTTTTTGCGTATCGCGCGAAGTCGAGTTCTCCTTCGTCTCCAGTAAAGGAACGTTTGGGAGACGACTCCGGTTGAGGACTGCGAGTTTTCCTTCTCCTAGGATGGACGTCGGCGTCTTCGTCTGTCGAATCGGCCTGGTCGCTTGTTTCCAGGTTGACCCGTTCGATGCCGTCGCCTTCGGTCTCCTGTTCGCGAGTAGGAGATTTTTCCGATTCGTTCAGCGTCGTGTCAGGGTTTTCTTTTCCAGAATCCTTTTCCGGTACGTTTCCCTGATCGATTCTAGGACGATCCGTAGGAGCGCCGAAATCGAGTCTCCTTCCGCGGATTTTGGTAGTTCCGCGGGGGCGAATTGCTTTGGTTCTCGTGGTTAGGGTTTCGAGCCGTTTTGCGAGTGAACCAATGAGCTTTTCCTGCTCTTCCGATTTTTTGTTAAACTCGGAAAGCATCTTTTCGACGGTCTCGGCATTAGCGTTTGTAGCGTTGGCCGCAGGCGCGTCTTTTGGTAGTGGTGTTTCAACGTTGTCGCGTTCGTCGCGAGCTTGGTTGTCACCAGCCATCGTTTCTTCGTTGGTCATGTTGCGGTTACGGTGTAAGATAGATCCGACCCCCCCTCCTTCTAGCGCCAAACTGTGGGAGTCGATTTCATCCTACTGTCAAATAAATCGTAAATAAGGAAACTTTGGGAAAACTCTAAGTTTCCAGAGGAACCGGTTATCTGCGAGAACCGCACAACGAAAATAAGAAAATGATAACTTAGAATTAAAATGAGAATAAACGAAAATAGAGAGCAAAGAGGTTCTTATTCCGAATCTGCGTTGAACTGGTACAAAAAGAGTAGCCGAAAGCGTAAGAACTAGAAAACCCTAATTGAGACGCAGCTCGCTAACAGAAAAACGGAAATATTCCTAAATGCTAGGTTTGGTGGTGGGAGCTCTGAATTTCGTGTGTGTGCTTCTGCCCTAGACCTCCTCTTTATATACTCCTCGCCTTGGCTATCCGATCTTTCCATTTCGCCCAGATTTGACTTAAATCGGGAATTTTCCATTCTTCTCGATCCTTCCTTTTCTTCTGCGGAAATCTTCTATTTCTCTTCAAACCTTCCTTTTATGTTCAAACTTGACTTTTATTTGCTTTCTGCGAGTAAACCGTCAAATCGTTATCAAATCTGCGGGTTAGATTCCGTTAAAATCGTGAGATGGGTTTTTATCGTGATTTAGGTCCTTCCGGGACGTTTTGCGATAAAAATTGTTTTCCGACTTTTACGGGATCGTTTCCCGATCTGACGTCGTTTTTAATAAATTTCTCGAGTTAATCGCAAAGTTTTATGATTTCCTCGACTTTTTATTAAAAACACGTTTTTTACAACTTAAAACGCATTTTTTATTAAAAGCGCGTTTTTTACGATTTTAACGAGAAATCTCGAATAAATCGTATAGTTTAGGCAATGTTCGGTGTTTCGTTTAACCGTTGCCGTTTTATACGATTTCCTCGAGTTCTTTCCGAGAAAACGAAGTTTTACGGTTTTTATCGTAAAACTCGAACGGTAAGTCGGATCGAGATGGAACCGGAGATATTTCGGCCGTGGTTTAGAACGCGACCTTGTCGAAAAACGTAAGTTTCGAATCGGGAATGCGGGAAATCGAGACGCGGAGTGTCCGGGAAGTTTTTTAGTTCGCCCATCGGCGTACTAAGCCGGGCCCGGCTTAGTACGCCGATGGGCGAACTAGTCATGCATGTTTTAGATCGCCCATCGGCGTACTAAGCCGGGCCCGGCTTAGTATGCCGATGGGCGAACTAAAGAGTGACCCTTAGACCGCCCATCGGCGATCTAAGCCGGGCACGGCTTAGATCGCGGATGGGCGATCTAGAGAGTGTTTCTTAGTTCGCCCATCGGCGATATAAGCCGGGTCCGGCTTAGATCGCCGATGGGAGAACTAGTTGCGACTAGTTCGCGTTTTACGGCTTTTTCGGTTTTTTGCGGTTTTATAAAACGATTCTCGAGTTTTATAAAACGATCTTTGGATTTTATAAAACGATTCTCGAGTTTTATAAAACGATCTTCGGATTTTATAAAACGATTTCTCGAGTTTTATAAAGCGATTTCTCGAGTTTTATAAAACAATTCTCAAATTTTATAAAACAATTCCCGAGTTTTATGAAACGTTTTTTCGAGTTTTATAAAACGATTCTCGAGCTTTATAAACGATTTCTCGAGTTTTATAAAACGATTCTCGAACTTTATAAAACGATTTCTCGAGTTTTATAAAACGATTTCTCGAGTTTTATAAAGCGATTCTCGAGCTTTACAAAACGATTCTCGAACTTTATAAAACGATTTCTCGAGTTTTATAAAACGATTTCTCGAGTTTTATAAAGCGATTCTCGAGCTTTACAAAACGATTTCTCGATTTTTATAAAGCGATTCTCGGGCTTTATAAAACGATTTCTCGAGTTTTACAAAGCGATTCTCGGGCTTTATAAAACGATTTCTCGAGTTTTATAAAACGATTTCTCGAGTTTTATAAAGCGATTCTCGAGCTTTACAAAACGATTTCTCGAGTTTTATAAAGCGATTCTCGGGCTTTATAAAACAATTTCTCGAGTTTTATAAAGCGATTCTCGGGCTTTATAAAACGATTTCTCGAGTTTTATAAAACGATTTCTCGAGTTTTATAAAGCGATTCTCGAGCTTTATAAAACTGTTCTTTTTGTATTCTTGCGGAAAGTTTTGGCTATTAATTCCGTCGTACCGATTTTGACCCCAACAGTGGTCGCTACGAAAATGAAGATCCAAACTCTCGAAACTGATCAAGTACCATAGCGGCCCAGGCATAGCGACTTCACTAAGTCGCTATGGACATGCATGAGTTATTGTAGCGACCACCGTAGTGACGTGGAGGTGTCGCTACATATTTTCAAGACCGAAGCTCAAATCCGACCAAGTATCATAGCGACCCCAGCGTAGCGACTTCATCAGGTCGCTATGAACTCCTACGAGTCAACATAGCGACTTCTGTAGCGACTTGTGTTGGTCGCTACAGACTCTGCGGATGCAATCAAACCGTAGCAACCAGAGCGTAGCGGGATGACCATGTCACTATTAACGAAGACATTCTATTTTCCATTTGTTTTATCCTACTTGTTTTGGGATTAGAATAAATACTCAAAGAACCTTACTTGGGGATCTTATCTTTTTTTCTCTCCTAAACACTTAACATTTTGGTGAAAATTTATTCCTTTAATCTAAGTTTCATCTTATTTCTTGTGTTTTTGAGTGATCTTATTGCTTTCTAATCATGATTAACCTTAAATCCCTCATGGACTTAAGTGTAATCATTCATGGTGATTAGTGAGTAGTCATCTTAGGATTCATGGGTTAGGGAGATCAAAGGGTGGTTAAGCTAGATCTAAGGTGTTTAAGCATAGATTCATCTTGTTTCTTGCCTGTAGAGTGAATTAAATGCTATTTTAGAGTTGTCCCCTCTAGAATAGAGCTTTAGGTATTTCATGCTCGGAAGGTGTATAATATAATGCATGAATCAACTCTCCAATGCTTTTAACATTCTTTACCAAAGAGATCTATTGTTAAAGGTGTTAAGATGGCTAGTAGACTGGATTTCAACGATTGCTTAGATAATATTCAACCTAAGAGATTAGATGCTTGAGTTATCTTTGCAAATGAACGCTCATCTAGAGATAGAGTTTGTTTAGGACTGAGTCTAGGCTTAAGGTTGATAGATAGATTGAAAAGCTTCCACATTTAGATTGAAACTTGATCACCCAAGATCAATTCCCTTGTCCTATGAGTTCTCTCATCTCAAATTTAAAAAGAAAGCTTTGCTATTTATTGATTTATTAGTAGTTTCTTACTTAAAAATCATCTCACCAATTGATAGCACTTAGATTAAGAATGACCTTATATTTCCCTTTGATTTAGAATCACTTAGAGCATCTCCAATCTATTCCTCTATATTTTGTTCTAAAATAGAGATCTCTATCATAGAGGTGGATTTACTCCAATATATGCCTCTATAATAGAGTTTCTCTATTTTAGAGGAAAATATAGAGGAATGTTACTTTTTGTCTCTATATTTAGAGGTGAAAATAACATCTCTATATTTTCCTCTATAAATAGAGGAATTCTATTATAGAGGCATATATTGGAGCAAATCCTCCTCTATAATAAAGATTCTCTATTTTAGAAATAAATTAGAGATGAAAATGGAGGTGGGTTAGAGATGGTCTTAAGATTGGTTTGACATTCTTTATATTACAATATTTGCTTAGGACCCTTGAAATGTCTTAATATCACACAGTGTTTTATATAATCATAGAAACGACACGAGATATTTAAAATCAACACATATTTAATAATTAAACATCCTCAACTATATTTAAATCAGATGGATAATCTCCAAGGAAAATTTTATGTTATAAATCCTAAACTATTAAAACTTTTAGTGTCTTTAACCCTCCATTAACAAAGTCGCCTTTTTTGGTGGGGATCGTTAAATTGAAACACATCGTTTCATTTAATTACAGAAATGACACGAAATGTTTAAAATCTTTTTTTTTATCAGTGCATAATGAAAATACATCCTCAAATAGATATTTTTTTTCCTTTTCAAGAACCATCGAAAAAGAGTTAAGTAAAAAAAATGTGTTGTTTCTAATCCTAATTACTTTTCTCCTGTTCATTACTTAACTTTCTAAAATCCACAATTTTTAACCAAATCAATCTGATATGTACATACACCTCCTATAAAAACAATACAATTCCTTTTTAGTATATTTTGGGTTGGATTAGTAACGACTTTTTCTTTAGAACCTACTTTCCTCTTTATTAGGTTGGGCGCTTTAAGCTTTGAATTTAGAATTGTGGCTATAGAGATTTTGGCTTTATAAGCACTGTTACTTTAGACAAAAATTAAAAGATTGATTGGTATCCAAAGCTTTAGAAGCTGTGGCTGTTACAAAAAATATATTTATGATTCATTTTACAAAATGTAATATCTATTTGTTTCAATTTATTTTTTATTTATACAAGTCTATAAAATATACTGAGTAGTTTAAACACACAAAATCAATCAAAACTATCACCAATATATTTTATTTTCTCATTGTAAAAATTTGAAATTATAACCAACAAATTTAATTTTATTAAATTTAAATTAAGATTACAATTTATTAAATAAAATAAAGATATTATTACAAATTAACGAGTTCTATCCCATATACTGCTTGTAATCTCATCTCGAATACCTTCCATGTATGATCCATCGTATTTGGAAGTTCTTTTTCATTTGCCGTTTGTTTTTTTTCATTTTCATCTGATTAAAAGTTAGGTTCCACAAGATTTGACTTGCGAATAATATTATGGAGAATCATGGTTGCCATCACAATTCGACGCATTGTAAAAGATGAATAAAAGTTAAAATGAATAAAAGTTATACTAATATTGCTTGACATATAAATACATTACTTTTAGAGAAGAAGATGACGACATTTCTGTAAAGATGAAATAGTTAAACTAGTTAAATATAACACTTAAAATTTTATGTATATATATACATATATTAATCATTGATAAGAAAAATAAATAGAATTAGGATATGTTGGTTTTATGTGCTTGATGAAAATGATTTTTCTTCTTGTATTTATACTAAAAAAGATCTTAAAATAACATTTTAATTTTTTTTTGAATCATTCGTAAATATTTTCAGTTATCTCTATAATATTTTTTTAGTCTTGAGCAAAATAATAGTCTAAAATAGTAAATTATGACTTTTTCTTGATGTTAAAACCGAAACTAACTAATGAAAATGAAGTTATTAATCATTATACTTATTATTTCTTTATTTTGGTAAGAAATGATGAAAAGAAAAAAAAATGTATCCCACGTTTTAAAAAAAAATAAAGAGAAAGAATGTTAGAGTCACAAAAAGTGGTTATAGAGAAAAGTGAACAAAAGACAGTTTTTTTTTTTTAAATAGGTTTTTAAGATTTTGGAAATTTCTATAAGATGTAATTGGCAAATATTTGATTTTCTTGGCTTTAAATAAACACAAAACCTCTAAAACCCATACACGAATCAAACCCCTCATTTTCGATGGTTATTGAAAAGGAAGAAAAATCCTAATTTTAATCTTACATCATAATATTAAGATCTTTCAAAATTCTTCAAATGAATATCTTGTATTTTAATATTAGTTTTATACCACTCTAGCGATTGCTAATTATTGTGATAACATATCCTACCCCACAATCATTACAAATACATATTTATATTCTTATATCGTTTGTTTGAATATTCAATCCAGTGCCAATCGTATCACACAAGGCTTATCATCTTTCGAGTTTTTACTTGAGACTCCAAACTAGGCCTAGGATTTCGGGTATTCGGGTCGGTTCCAGATAAGAACCGTTCGGGTCTGGGTTTTCGGGTATTTTAAAAGTGTATCAAATGGTTATTTGCAACACTTACGGTTCGGTTTTGGATCGGGTCCGACCGTTCCGGGTCGGTTCGATCTTTTGATACAAGTAACAATATTCAATCCGAAATAATTGAATACCCAATGTTTCGGTTTAAAAAATATGCAAATTTATACCCGAACCAATTCGGTATAAAACCGTAACCAAAAAAAAATAATAACCGAATTAAAACCGATTTAGAAAAACTCAACAGTTGAAATGAAACAAAAACAAGAACAAGAACTGATATATGTCTGAAACAAGAACAAGAACTTAAATAAAGCAAATCACAAGTTCACAACAGAAACATAAAGAAGCTGATGTCTTAAATAAGAAAAAAAACGAAATGAAACACAAATCACAACAGAAATTGATGTCTTCTTAGGTCTCAACACCAAATGACACAGTCCATACTCCATAGCCACACTCCTTATTCTAAATTGAATCCAGCTTCAAACTCTAGGATAACAAAAACAGAAATCTATAAGTGTTCTAAACTTTTAAACTCCAAGATTCAAAATTATATTGTAAAGAGTTTAAAAGAAGTGAAACATACCTCTCATATATAAGATCATCTTGTTGCTCCACATCTGAAAGTAACTGCTCTATTGTATGAATGTCTTTCTCATTGATGTGAATCTCAGATTTCAACCATTGTTCTGTGCACACCAACACCTCGACCATGAACTGTGTTAAGCAACTCATGTATGGGTCTAAGACTCTCCCACTTATGCTAAATGCACTCTCTGATGCTACAGATGATGCTTGAACCGCAAGAATATCAGAAGCTATCTGAGATAGATCGGGAGCTTCATACTGTTTCTTCTCCACCACGATAAAAAAACATACTCAGCTCCAAGTCCAGTATAACTCTTTGTAACCTCTACTTTCTCTCTCAAATAAACTTCTAACTCATTACTAGAATCTTGTGTACCTGTTTCGTGTACAAGCTCCTCGTAGAGACTGTCCATTCTTTCATATCCGATACCACTGTCTATAACTTGAGTCTGTAAAAATGCACCACTGTCTTGAATTTGGGTTTGAGAAGATGATCCACCTTACGACTGTGAACCACTGGATCCTCCACCACTTGTGCTGTATCGAAGAGTGTACTCTTCATATAAGCACGTCATGATGTCCGTAACTGAGTCAGAAAGCATAGTATACTCGATGCTTTCTTTTCCATAGAGCTTCTCAAAGCAGAGGTTAGCAAAGTTCATCTTCTTTCTTGGGTCAAAGACAGTGGCAACAATAAAAAGCTTATTCATCTTACAGCTCTTAGACTTATTGCTCTCAGACTCGGATTCTTCCACAAATGGATTCCAGTACTTCCTTATCTTCCCCATCATCGTCAAAGCTTTGAACCGCAGTGTTTCATCAGGACCAGTCGCAGAGCTTATCTTGCTGATATTCCTAGTGATGGTGACAATCTCATTGTAGATCTTGTGGGACGTGATGCCCTTTGTAGCCGAGAGCATCAAAGTCAAATTGTAAAAGATGACAAGACAGTGTACCAACCTCTCAGCTTCTTCCCAATCTTTTGTAGTTGGTGGTCCAGTCTTCTTTTTTTCCATTTTCAAGCTCCATGAAGTAGTCATTGTACGGTTTGTCTTCAGCCTCCATCTTCTTGAATGCTGCCCTGAATTTGATCGCTTGGTCTAGCATGAGATAGGTCGAGTTCCATCTTGTCTTGACTTCTAATGGAAGGCTTCCTCTAGTCATCTATCCACTATCAACCCAAAATTCAAAAGATTTGAGCCTATTGTTTGAAGACCTCACATACTACCCCATTTTGAATGGCAGCTAAGCTATCATCCACCTCATTTAACCCTTCCTTCACAATCAGATTCAATATATGTGTTGCACACCTAACATGCAAGAACTCACCCTTTGGAACCAGTGCATCTTCACCATTGTTCATGATTTTTTCCTTGAACTTCTTCATGCCAGACTTGTTAGCTGTGGCATTGTCAACTGTGATGCAGAAGACTCTTTTTATATCCCACTCTGCTAAACACTCTACAAGGACTAGCCTTTATGATTGTCAACACTATTGAACCCAATTATCATCTTTCTAAGCTTCCAATTTGAAACAATGAAGTGAGAAGTAATCACCATGTAACTAACCCCAGTGTATGGAGCAGTCCAAATATTGGTTGTGAGAGAGAGTCTTTGCTTGTTATGTCCAAGAATCTTCTTCATCTCTGCTTTCCTCGCCATATATATTGCTAAAATCTCCTTTGTGCAAGTCTTCCTGCATAGTGGCGATTCTAACTGGGCTTTCTTGCAGAAGTGTTTCAATGCTAAGCTCTCCACAAAGGCTAACAGTAACTCGCCTAAGACTATCAAATCATTGGTAGCTTCTTTGAACACACTCTTAGACACCTTAGACAGACTCAAGTTACCTTCTTCATCAGTATTTATTTGTGACTGGTCTCTGAACTTCCATGTCATGCATGCCCCACAACCTCTCGTATGCTTCCTCAGATTAGAGGTCCCAGACTTGGTTGGACAGCTAAACTCTTTCTTACAATAACGGCATTTGCATCTGTTGTAGTTGGTTGGCAGCCTTCTGTAATGGTTCCAGACATCAGACCTCGTCTTTTTCGTTGACCTAGAACCACCATCTTCTTCTCTCTCGTTCCTTTTTCCAGAACCTGGTGTTTGAACATCTTCATATGAAGATAATTCTTCACCTATTAGCTTAGGGTTGACTTCGTCTTGTTCATGAGTTGGAGACGAATCCATCTACATAGTACATACAAAAACAAGTTAACAACTGATATAAATTTTGAATAAGTTAATTTTAGCAATCAAGCATCAAAATTACAATCATACTCGACTAAAAGTCTAAGACTATTAACATTATCAAATATCAACATTCAACATCATCAGATCAAAAGTTATCAAATACGATCGAAAACTCTTCATGTATATAAACATAATACATAAACATATATGAGAAATAAAAGTATCAATATAGCTTAATCGATAACATAAATAAGTGATCAAAGTATCGAAATCATTGCTCAATGCTCACCTCCGAATGAATCCTCGAAGATGCAGACGGTTGAGAGAGAACACAGTCGATTAACGTATCCAGCTTTATGATTTCTGATAACACCAGTTGCTCTATTTGTATACAAACCTTCACAATTCTCGATTTCTATAATGGAGAAGATGAATCGAAAAGATAGTGTTCTTATTTTCGGAATTGGGGTTTATCTCGAGCTGATACACTGTACACACGCGTGTAACGGTTATATCAGGACTTTAAGACTATGGGTATATCGGATATCCGATTTGGCTCGGGTAAAACCCGGATCCGACCCGTTACCTATGAATTTTTATATTATTATCCGTTGGTTACTTTTAGCTGTACCAAAATCAATCCAAACCGGAAAAAATCGGGTCGGTTCCGTTTAAATGTCGCAGGCCTACTCCAAACCTAAAATGGCAGACGTGATCCTTGTCTCTTTGACCATTGTTCTGCCGGAAAACATAAAAAGATCCATCTAACTCCCTATGATCTCAAACTTCTTAATTTCGCTTACCCTCAAAGAGGTCTTCTCTTTTCCAAACCCGACGAGGAAACCCATATCATCCCTAAACTAAAGGCTTCACTTTCCACTGCCTTAGATATCTATTTCTCGTTCACTGGTCGTCTCATCAAGATAGACAATCCCAAAGACAATACGGTGTCGTATTACGTTGACTGCGACTGCTCAGGGGCCAAATTCATTCACGCCAAAGCCGAACACGTCTCCATCAACCATTTCCTTCAACTTCACGACTCTGGTCCCAACTTCACACAGTGTTTCTTTCCCGCGAATGATCTCAAAAGCTCTGACGGCATCTCTGAGTCTTTGCTCTTATTGCAAGTTACCAAGTTGAAAGATAGAGTTTTCATCAGTTTTGGTTACAATCACATGGTGGCTGATGGTTCTTCCTTCTGGAATTTCCTCCACACTTGGTCCTCAATCTGTCTGAACGGTTCAAGTTCTCATATTCAGCCTCTTGTTCTCAAGGACTTGTTCATCGAGGGAGTGGATTATCCTATCCATATTCCGATTCGGGAAACAAAGATAACACAAAAATTTGAAATTCCATCTAAAAAACGATTTTTTCACTTTAGGAAGAAGAATATCTCAGAACTCAAAGCGAAAACCAACAAAGAGATATGTTCTTCAGACTTAAAATATCGTCTCTTCAAGCAGTTTTAGCACATCTATGGCTATCTATTATCAAAGAGAGTCATCAAAACCGTGTAGAAGATCAGTCTCATATTATAGTAGCTGTGGATATGAGACG
Source organism: Eruca vesicaria subsp. sativa (assembly GCA_932364175.1). Lineage (NCBI taxonomy): Eukaryota > Viridiplantae > Streptophyta > Magnoliopsida > Brassicales > Brassicaceae > Eruca > Eruca vesicaria. The sequence goes on along the minus strand of CAKOAT010670709.1, from coordinate 54,476 downwards.
AAGGTTGAACCCTCCTCTTGACACAGCGTGTTTTGGTAATGTGACACACCAAGGGATGGCTACAGCAAGGGTGGGAGAGATATTGGATCATGGGCTAGGTTGGGCTGCTTTACAAATAAATGAGAAAGTGAGGTCATTAACGAATGACAATTACAAGACTTTTGCGGAGACTTGGTTCAAAAATGTTAAGCTCCCACAACCAAAGATAAGTGGTGGACCTAGAAAGGCTGATACTTATCTGGTGGTCAGAAGCTCTCCGTGGTTGGAAGTATATGACAACGATTTCGGTTGGGGAAAACCAATTGCAGTTCGATCTGAACCAAATAATGGTTTTGGTGTCTCCCTCGTAGTATTTAGAGGAGTTGAAGAAGGAAGCATTGATGTTCATGCAACCATACCCTTATCCATATGGTCTGATATTAGTGAACATATCAGCCGATATTTAAATTGTGGAAAAAATGTGAGAGCACTATATGATTGTTGGTCTATTAAAACCTTTCCGTCTATGAGATATAATATTTTTTAGTACATGTCAAAATCAAAATTTTGTTTTATAGTGGTTTGTGCTATTATCGCCAAAGTATTTCCGGTCAAATTCGAACAGAACCTACCTTTCAAATAACAAAACCGAATCAGTTTTGGTTTTAGGTTGGACTTACTTTTCACGAAGATGAATTCTTTCATATCTACTTGTCAGTTACTGAGTTACTGTTTATAAATGTATGTATAGGGGCTGGGATGACATTTAGAAAGTTGCATAGTGATGCGGCGCATCCTCATCGGTTTAGCATCTCGGTTACACACTAAACGGAGTTCGTGTAGTCCTTGTCTATTTAGGAGTTTGAGCTTTATCTTTTAGTATTAGTGGCTTAAATTTTATGTTTAGGCTTTGTTTGGAAATTCGCTAGGCGCTACGCGTGCGGTCGGGTGGCTTCTAGCGCCGAATCAATTAATCGGAAAATATGCGGGGATTAATCGGGGATGTTTTAGGATATTTTTTATCTGGTAACGTATATATTTTATCTGTTTCCTATATATATAAGAAATTTGTCTCAGTGTAGTGGTCGAGAGCTTTGTTCCCACGCCCCCAGCCTAGGTTCGAACAACATTGACCACAAATTTTATAAATTTTCTTGTATTTCTTTAATGAGGGACAAATTCATAATTAACTAATCATCTTCTTTTTTTTTAGGGTTTATAAATTTTTTTGTTTCTCGATTTCCCATCATTTCCTTGTTTTTCTTATTTTTTAGTCCCCACAATATAGATATAGTGTAGAACTTCGATTTATAGATTAAAACGAGCCAAAACTTGAGCTTTTTCATAGCATCCGATTTTTTTAATCCGATTAGACTAAAATTGCTACGGTTCCTTACCGCCTAACGTGTATTCGCTGCGTTCTCGGATCAAATCGCCACGTGTTTCTTTAGGATTATCGATGATCTCATTATATAAGAGACTTATCTCCTCTGTAAAGGTTATGACTTATTTTATTAATATACAGAGTTTTATAAACTTTAAACCTTGTTCTCATATAGATAGAGATCCGACTCTCAACAATCTCTAGAAAACATTTATTCTACGTATTCTCAGAATCAATAAATTACTTGTGTTCTACGTAGCTACCGCTACATAGTTCGCCATCATTGAGCTAATTATGAGAAATTTGTGTGTATAGAATGCAAATACACTAAATTAATTTGTGAAAGGAACATACTTGAGATAAAGTGAGAGATACGGATTTATAGAAGAAAGTGAAAGAGAAAAAGATTTGGTCATAGAAAGGGAGAGAGAGAGATGAATTAATTTGGTCCATTGGATTAAAATGTGATGAGTGGTCTAATAATGTGATTCTTGCATTTATAGATTGACCAATGAGAGATTTTAATTTTATTATTTATTTTTGTTCAGTTTTACAACTTCGTTTTTAGTTTTATACTTTTTATTTCATGATTTTATTATAAATTTATAAATTTAATTCAAGTTTGAAATTTTAAACATGTAATCTAGAATATGATTGTGTATAGTTTAAGTTTATAAATTTCATTTTTTAAAAATTTTGATTTGGTTTTTAGGTGTCCAGTTGAGATATACAACTTCTAATTTGAAGTTTGGAATTATAAAATAGTTTTGTATATAACAGTTTAGGAAATAGAGTTTATGATTATGTTTAGAGTTTAAGCTTTGTATTTTGGAATTTAAAGTTTGCGGTTTAAGCTTTACCTTAAAGGCTTGTGTATGATAAATTAGTTCTAATTAATTTAGGGTTTGAATTTTATGGAGTAACTAGATATGGATCCGTGCGTTGCACGGATTTTATTTAATGTTTAATTTTTGCGGATACATAAAAAATGAAATATTTTTTCACATTAGCCCATCTCCAATGTATTTTATTATTTTCACTCTAAAAAAACTAACTCTATAGTAAAGATGAGATATGTTCCAATATATTCCTATATAATAGCAATCTCTAAATATAGAGTAAAAATAGAGGATTGCTATTTCTTCCTTTATAAATAGAGGAAAAATAGAAATCTCTATTATAGAGGAAGAAAAGAGGTGGGTTAGAGAAATTTCACCTCCAATTTTTTAAAATAACAAGGGGTTGGAGATGCTCTCAGTTCGTAAATTTTTCAGTATATATTGGTCTTAATTTTAGTAATAATAATTTTTTTTTCTTACATAAATTAGATTGATATTTCTATTTCAATGATTATGATGTTTTAAATAATATATTTATATTTATAATTTTTTTTCAAACTAAGAATATTTGTAGTTAATTGCAATATATAGATATGTGAACTCTCAATATTATTTATATTGTTTAAGGCAAATTAAAAACAACACAATTAAAAATATTAAAACTACACGACACCAATCAATAAATATAATTGATAGTCAGATAAATATCAAATATACTGCTAAATAAAACATCAAATATGTTTATTAAGCATTTATGGTGTGATTATTGTCGTTATGTTTTAAAAATCTGAAACTATAGAGTTGTAGTGACTCTTGATAGTATGATGTATAATTGTAAAATTAGACTTGGAAAATATATACCAACCTTTTAATGTTTAACATTAACTCTTGTTGATAGTCATTGCATAACAAACTCATATAAGAAATTAACGTCATTTTAGTTTGAAAGGTCATCTTATATATGCTAGTATGAGACTTATGTTAGGAATAAAAATCTGTTTTTTTTCATATAACTTCTGTTAGGATTTCTACTTCAATAATCATGTTGTGTAGGTCAAACTATTAGCAATATTACCCATTGCAAAATCTTTCTCTTTTTTATCATGATCTACAATAGCGTAATCAATTTTATATGCCGATAAAAACAAACACACATAGGCATAATCACACATAAGCATAATAGTCACATTATCGATTAAACTTACATAAAACAACATGTACAAACGCTTAAGTATAATTGTGGCAGTAACTAATGTACGACATCATGACAATAATATTTTTTTTTAAAAAAAATCAACATAACTTTAATGTGAAAATCAGATTTCACATGTTATTTTCTCTACTTTTTGGGTATGAATAAAGATGCAGAAAAAAACTCATTTAATAATATTCTTGTATCTCTTATTATATTTGCTACCAAAATATAAGAAGTGACCAAACATGAGAAAACTTAATCATATATATATATATATATATTTTATTATATAAATTTTGGTTTTTCAAAGTTATTAATTAACATGATCACGACACATGGAAATTATGTGTTTAAGATTGTGACATGTGTGAATCTATCTCATAATTAAAAATATATAATAAGATAATAAAAAAAAAAACAAATTTTGTTTAAAAAGTAATTATAATTATTATCTAATTATAATTTTCCATTTTTAAAACCCTCAACAAAATATAATTGTAAGAGATTATTTGATACTAATTTTCCTTTAAATATTATGACATTGCTTTAAGTTTTGTCTAAACAATAATCTATTTGTGTGTTGAAATCTAGATATACATAACTATCTAGATTTCATTATTAAGATTTTTTTAAAAAGTAGAACTAACTATTAAATTCTTTTGGTTTAAGTATTTAAAAGAAAAAAATGTTATTTAATACATGTCATAATCTTAAATATATAATCGCCATGTGTCGCGATCATGTTAATTAGTAACTTTGAAAACCAAGCTTTATATAATAAAATGTGAATAATTGTAGCTCTTATTGGTTTATAATTTATAAAAAGAATATAAAATATTTTAATTGGAAAATAGATTATTCATAAAAATATTAGAATTTATTATTCCAAAAAGATTTAATTAGGATTTAAAGAAAGGAAAAACTACTTAAACACTCTTTACAATTTTTTTTCGTTTTTGATGTTAGAATATGACAGCTACTATTAAATATTTTATTTGCTGGTACTTATATTTTTATTAAAGAAGCATACTGTAATAAAATGAATATAGGAGTTTGTCGCTAGATATTTGACCAAATAGGATCGTCTGGTTTCTATAGAACTAATATTTTATTTTTATGTTTTAAAAGAAAAAAATAGAGAAAAATACAACTAAATAATTATTTTTTATTTAAAAATTGCTCTTATCATCTTATTATATATTTTATTAATGATAATTTATCAAATAAAAAAATTTAAAAGAAAAATTACTATCAAATAATATTTTCCAATTACCTTTCTTTAGGATTTTAGAAAAGAAAATCTAGTATTAAATAAATGATTTTACAAATATATTTGGATTTAAGATTTTTAGGAAGGAAATTTTCTAAAAATCCCTATTAAATAATTTTAACAAGGAATTTTTATTTCCTCAAAATAAATTATTTTAAAATTTAATTTTTCAAAAAAATAATTTACTATTTTATTTTTATATATATTTTAATCATAAGATATTCTAAAACATGTCAAAATTTCTGTCAAATAATTATTTGCAATTATATTTTTTTAAGATTTTAGAAATGGAAAATTACTATTAAGTAATATTTATAACTAATTTTTAACGAAAATCAGTTTTAGTATCTTAGTATATTTATTGTTAATTATGATATAGTTTAAAACATATCACAATTATAAATATATAACTTTCACAGGTCACAATTACGTTAATTAGCAACTTTGAAGAATCATCCTCAATATCTATCTTATTAAAGTTGTAGTACTCTTTAGGTTTGTTTGGAAACTTAAATATTAGTAATAAAGAGTTTAATATTGTTTGGTTATAAGTTTAAAGGAGTTGGGCTTTTAAACATTGTTATAATAGAATTGGACTTTTGTTTAATTTATTTTATGTTATGGTTGGTTTTAATCATTTGGCCCATTGTAGTAATTTGTGTTTTAGTTTATATTTTATATAAAGACCATATTCAATTTTATTTATTGTTGACTAAATTAAAAATAACATTAGTTTTTAAGATAATAACAATTTACATTTCAAATAATTTAATACTCAAATATATTTTATCTAAGTATTTTACATTATTCAAATTATCATAAAGACACAAAATATTTGAATAGTTTTAATTAAAATATTAAAATTTTGTTTCGTAACTGAATATTTATCCGAAACACCTATTCCCCCCCAAAATCAGTTTTGCCCCGATTAATATAAAATTAATCCTAGAAATCGTAACCAAACCGTTATCAAATTGGAACCAAAAATTTATCAGATATTAGTCGGTTATTATAATTATTACCAAACTTAACTCAAACCAAAAGAATCGAACCGGACGAAAATCAATTTATATAGATAACAGAACAGATCTTATATCTGTAGAATTAAAAAAACTACGAACATAAAGAATCCAACAAAAGTTGAACCCAAAATCAAACCCCAGTCCTATTACATTTAATACGATCATAGTTTTTGAAATACGGTAATAACCGATGACTTATGAATATATTATGTTTTTCCAAATTAAGTTAAATCCGCGCCGGTGCGCGGGTCAAGATCTAGTAATCTCTTACAAATGATTTCTCAAAATCTTTTACAATTATTTTTTTTTTTTAATTTTGTTTTTTTTTTAGGATTTTTGAAAATAAAATTTCTAAAGAATAATATTAAATAATTTTAAATTTAATTTTTACTAAAAATAAATTTTAAATTTACTTTATTAAAATTCGTATTTATTATCTTATTATGTATATATACTTTTTAATCATTATATATTTTTTACTCCTTCAGGTGTTCCATGATTTTTGTTATTTAATTACACTTTTTAAGTTTAATTGTTAGAATTTCCTTTAAATTATTTTCTTTTTCAAAATTCGTTTTTATTATCTTATTTTATATATATAAATATATAGATATTTGAATCATTATATATTTTAACACATGTCACAATATTAAAAGGAAAATTAGTATCAAAAAATCTTTTATAATTGTCTTTTAAAAATGGAAAATTACTATTAAGTAATAATTATAATTAATAAATATATAACTATCAAATGTTACAATCATGTTAATTAACAAGTTTGAAGAATCAAGATCAATTCAATTTTCTTACAAATTATTCTTCAAAATATTTTGAAAAAAAAATTTAAAATTTTCTTTTATAAGGATTTTTAAAAGGTAAAATTTCTAAAAAATACTATTAAATAATTTTAAAGTTACTTTTTAATAATAAATAAATTTTAATTTTACCTTTTCAAAATTTCGTTTTATTATATTTTATATATATATATATATGTAGATATATATATATATATATTTAATTATTATATATTTTAACACATGTCATAATATTTAAAGGAAAATTAATATCAAATAATCTTTTACAATTATCTTTTGTTTAGGGTTTTAAAGGAAAATTACTATTAGATAATGATGATAATTACTTTTTAAACAAAATTTGTTTTTGTTATTATCTTAGTATATATATTTTTAAGTATGAGATAGATTCACACAAGTCACAATCTTAAACACATAATTTCCATGTGTCGCGATCATGTTAATTAGTAACTTTGAAGAACCAAGCTTTATATAATAAGATGTTTAAAGCTCATGAAACAAGGGTTTGAAGTTTAAGTTGGGGGTTTGAGGTTTGGTACAAGAATTGACACTGAAGTTTGAAAATATTAAATTTGTATAATTAATGTATGATTAAGATTTGGCATTTAACTAAGTAAATATTAAATTTTTTGTTTAGATTTATGATTTTAGGTATAGGGTTTAGAGTGTAGAATTTGGAGTATAGTGTTTGGTGTTTAAATTAAGAAGATTGAATTTTGAGTTTAGGTTTATAATTTTAAATTAAAGTAAAAAATAGAGTTTTAAGGTTTGTGTTAATAGTTTAGTGTTTAAAATCATGTTTAGGGTTTTAAATAGCCACAAAATATTCATGTAAAATTTGTGGCTATTTATAAAATAGAAACAAAATATTTTGTTAGTAAATTTGTGGTATAAAAAGTTTTTTGGATTAGCCACACTTTTGCCTATGTTTTATTTTCAGACTAAATTTTTATTAAATATTTGTTGGAGTAAGCTTGAAGATAGCTTAAGCGGGAAGTAATCCTAATCCTTCATGGAATTGTGATCAAGAGATAATGATCAAAGAGATAATGATCGAGAGATAATAATCAAGAGAGATAAGAAAATATCTTAATAGGTTTTTACTAATCGGATTAGGATTACATGTTACTATATATATGGATAACGAGTTATAGCATCTATGGTGAGAGATTGATTTGAGAGTTTGTAACCTTAAGTTTTGAGAAAGTTTCTTAAGCTAATAAGAAGAGATATTCTTATACTTTGAGTTCTTAAAAAGCAGAGATTACAACAATATTTGGTACCAAAGCTAGTGATGAGCGATCTTACGGTAGCGAAGACGACGAAACTAAAGGAGGGAGGAACCTCGTCGATCAAGTGTCCTATTCTAACTTTAACCAACTACACCGTGTGGGCTATGAGAATAAAAATCTTATTCAAGGTACATAACTTGTGGGAGGTTATTGATTCTGAATTGGAGGATGCTGAGAAGAGCCACATGGCCATGGCCCTATTGTTTCAGTCGATACCGGAGAGCCTTATTTTGCAGGTTGGAGAGTTGGATACGGCAAAAAAAGTTTGGGAAGCGGTTAAAGCACTGTCATATAGGTGCAGAGAGAGTTCGAGATGCCCGGTTACAAACGTTAATGGAAAGCTTCGACCGTCTTAAGATGAAAGAAACATAGACGATTGATGTTTTTGATGGAAAACTATCTGAGATATCATCAAACTCATCTGCCCTAGGAGAAGAGATTGAAGAATCGAAGCTGGTCAAAAAATTTCTGAAGAGTCTTCCACACAAGAAGTATATACACATAATAGCCACATTGGAGCAAGTACTAGATCTCAATACAACACGATTTGAGGATATTCTACGGCGCTTAGAGGCCTATGAAGATCGTGTGAATGAAAAAGAAGAGGAAGCTTCAGAAAGTCAAGACAAGTTAATGTATACGAACATGGAGTCACAACCTTCTCGCGATTCTAACTATGAAAACAGAGGAATAGGACTTGGAGGATGATTTTATAATAGAGGACGTGGTCGTGGACGTTACAACAGACCTAGAGATGCATCAAGGGTTACATGTTTCTGTTGTAACAGGGTAGGACACTTCGCATACAATTGTCCAGACCGCCTACTAAAGTTACAAGCAGCACATGAAAGCGAGACCAATGATACACAAGAAGCAGATGTGTTGATGATGCATGAGGTTGTCTACTTAAACGAAGGAAAGATGTTACCAAGTAATTATGAATCAAAGATTGGAGAAGAAGATATCTGGTACCTTGATAACGGAGTAAGCAACCATATGAGTGCAGATCAACGATACTTTGCGACTATTGATGACTCTGTAACTAGAAAAGCTAGGTTCGTATTGATATTAAAGGAAAAGGGGTAATCGAGTTTACAGACAGAAACAGTGATGCAAGAAGGATAACGGATGTCTACTTTAGTTCCGACTTGAGAAGCAACATAATCAGTCTTGGACAGGCAACATAAGCAGGGTGCAATGTGAGAATGTATGGAGAGTATCTTACAATGACCGACCATGATGGGAAGCTAATTTCCAAGGCAATACGATCAACGAATAGGTTATATAAGGTCCACATTAGGACTAAAGGATAATCATTCTTTGTTGTCTAAAATGACTAGTGACTCAAATAGGTGGAATGCGAGGTTGGGGCTCTTAAATTTTGAGACAATGAAGTCAATGATTCAAAGAAACCTGGTAGAAGGAATTCCACAGATTGATGTAGAGAATAAAGTTTGCTGATCATGCTTGCTAGGCAAACAACCAAGACAAGCTTTTCCGGAACAAACATCATATCGAGCAACTGAGAAACTTGAGCTTGTTCGTGGTGACTTATGTGGTCCTATAAGTCCACATACGAGTGCAGGTAACAAATACATATTTGTTCTTATTATGACTTCTCTAGATATATGTGGACAGTGCTACTGAAAGATAAAGGGGATGCATTCAAAAAATTCAAGAGCTTCAAGAGTATTGTTGAAAAGGAGTCAGGATCGCCTATACAACCTTTAGAACAGATCGAGGTGGTGAGTTCGTATCACATGAATTCAACTCATTCTGTGATATCTCAGGAATCAAACGGCACCTAACAGCTTCCTATACGCCACAACAAAACGGAGTTGTTGAGAGATGTAAACGAACCATGATGGAGATGACTAGAAGTATTATGAAACACATGACAGTTCCAAGTTACTTGTGGGGAGAAACCGTGAGGCATACTACTTATCTTCTAAATCGTGTGGATACAAGGGCACATAAGGATCGAACTTTGTATGAAGTTTATCATGATAGGAAGCCAAATATTACTCATCTGAGAGTATTTGGTTGTATTGGATACGCAAGAGTTGAATCAAAGTTCCTAAAGAAGCTTGATGATAGGTCTCGTATGTTAGTTCATCTTGGAACAGAACCAGGGTCTAAGGCCTACCGTCTACTTGATCCAAAAACACAAAGGATAATAGAAAGTCGGGACATGGTGTTTGATGAATCAAAGGGCTGGAACTGGGAGCGTAGTATCTCGGAAGGTAACAGAGATGGAAGTTTTAAAATAAAGTTTGGAAGTTTTGGGAACCTTGGGATCCAAGAAACCGAGCAAGAGGTTGAAGAAGTAGTTGAAACCATAGAAGTTGAGAGAATAGAAGCTGGTAAAGAGAAAGCTGTATCAGATGGTGATGAAACAGAAAGCGATGATGATCAGATTAGCTCAGAGTCACAGGAACAAAGTGAACCGACGTTAAGAAGATCACAACGTTTTGTCTCCAGACCAAAATATCTAGACGATTATGTGTTGCTCTCTGAAGAAGAGGGTGAACGCCTACTTATGTGTCTGAATAGTGAGCCGTTTAGTTTCGAGGAAGCAAAAGAGTTTGGAGTTTGGATAAGAGCATGCCAAGAAGAGATCAACTCAATTACAAAGCTTGAATCATGTACACTCATAGACTTACCACATGGAGCAAAGGCAATAGGTCTCAAATGGGTATTCAAAATTAAGAAGAACTCAGATGGAAGCATCAATAAGTATAAAGCTCGACTCGTGGCAAAGGGGTACGGCCAAAGACATGGAGAAGACTATGGAAAGGTGTTTTCTCCAGTAGCACGCATAGAGACAATACGACTACTTATCAGCCTTGCGGCATCAAATGGCTGGGAGATACACCATCTTGATGTAAAAACAGCATTCTTGCACGGGGAGCTTAAGGAAACTGTATATGTCAGTCAACCGGAGGGTTTTGTAGTAGAAGGCTGCGAGAATAAAGTGTATAAACTACACAAAGCTTTATACAGCTTAAAGCAAGCCCCTAGAGCTTGGAATGAGATGTTGAACAAGATATTACACGAGCTTGATCTCTCAAGATGTTTGAAGGAGCCCTCAGTATATCGAAGAACATTAAATGGTAATCTACTTCTTGTTGCAATTTTATGTAGATGATCTATTTATTACAGGAACAAGCATGAGAGAGATAAACAGTTTCAAAGAGGAGATGCCTACAAATTTTGAGATAAGTGACTTAGGAAAGTTGAGTTATTATCTTGGAATCGAAGTCACTCAACATGAGAAGGGAATTACATTGAATCAGAATCGTTATGCACTAAAGATCTTGGAGGAAACAAAGATGAGTGACTGCAACCCGGTTCAAATACCAATGGATTCAGGGATCAAGTTGGCAAAGTCCGATGGTGAAAGAGAGATCGATGGAACAAATTACAGGAAAACCTTTGGCTGCTCTCGATATCTACTTCACAGTAGACCTGATTTTTCATATTGTGTTGGAGTGTTGAGAAGATACATGTAGAATCCCAAGGAGTCTCATGGAGTTGCATTGAAGCAATGCTTGAGGTATCTACGAGGAAGTACTTCTTATGGCCTAACCTTTGAGCGGTTTAATTTAAAATGGATGCAACTAGTTGGCTAGTGTGATAGCAGGGAAAATGTGGATCCAGATGATGGACGGAGTACCACAGGACACATCTTTTATCTTGGTAAGAGCCCCATTACGTGGTGTTCTCGGAAGCAGGATACAGTGGCCCTATTCTCATGTGAAGCTGAATTTATGGCTGGGACTGAAGCATCGAGACAAGCAATTTGGCTGCGTGACTTACTCAGTGAGATCGTTGGAGCACCATGGGAAAGAGTGATCATACGAATAGATAACCAGTCTGCAATTGCTTTGACAAGAAATCCAGTGTTTCTTGGCCGTAGTAACCATATCCACACAAGGTATCACTTTATTAGAGAATGTGTTGAGAAGAAATTGATCGAGGTTGAACATGTCCCTGGGAATGAGCAAAAGACAGACATACTAACCAAGGCGCTTGGGAGAGTTAAGTACAAGGAGATGAGAGAGCTCATTGGTGTTCATGATGTGGAGAAAACCAACTTCAAGTTTAAGGGGGAGAATGTTGGAGTAAGCTTGAAGATAGCTTAAGCGGGAAGTAATCCTAATCCTACGTGGAATTGTGATCAAGAGATGAAATATCTTAATAGGTGTTTTACTAATACCATTAGGATTACATGTTACTATATATATATGGATGCCGAGTTATAGCATCTATTGTGAGAGATTGATTTGAGAGTTTGTAAGCTTAAGTTTTGAGTAAGTTTCTTAAGCTAATAAGAAGAGATATTCTTATACTTTGAGTTCTTAAACAACAGAGATTACAACAATATTATTTGTGGTAAAACCTTGGAAAATCATGTTAAAATCATAGTTATTTTATAAATAATGATGAATAATTTGTGATTAAACCGTGGCAAAATAATATTTTTTTCTTTTTGTAGATTACCCATGTTTAATTTTTTGACCATTTTGTCATGAAATATTGTAGCAAAATTATGGCTATGTTTAGCCAAGTTTGTTTCCTTGTGGCTTCATGGGCTTTTATCACGATTCGGATACGAATAGTCATGTTTTTTATTTCGTGGCATTTTGTAGTTTTTCTTGACTTTTTGAAAATTGCAAGCATGTGGCTATTTCGTGACAATAGTCGAGATTTCTACTAGTGGGAAAACAGAAGAATCAACAAGTTTTCTTGTGTTAGTTACTTGAAACGACATTTTGTCTTTCTGTCCTGGATGTCATATTTTGAAATTTGAAACATAAATGAGTAAAAATGTAACTGAACAGTAGCAATACTTCTTTAATGCCCAACCGAATAAACAACCCACAGACAAATTAAGTACAAATGAATATCAGATTTATTGATACTAATTGTTGTGGTTTAACTGGATCATACTTCGGAGTAAATTGAGCTTTCACCTGATGGCTGAGATGACTCTGAAATATTTTGCATTGGCATATGCAAAAGAGGCTTAGGAGGTGCCTTGAGAGTTTCCAAACTTCCTTCAATCATCTCTATGACTTCGTTCATCGTTGGACGATCTGACGGGCATAACTGAATACACCAAAGCCCGACTATGATCATCTTTTTCGCTATATCTTCTTCTTCTTGATTTAATTCACCCCCAAGAAGCTTTGTGATATCTCCACTTTCAAGATCCTTATAGATCCAATCCGGAAAGTAAGCCGAGCTCTTGTTCGGATCAGAACTTTCAACCCTTTCTTTGTTCCTTGCTCCGATCATCTCAAGAACTAACATTCCATAGCTGTACACATCTGACTTGTAAGACACACTTCCATACATTCTTGAAAATAACTCTGGAGCAATATATCCTATAGTTCCTCTTGTGTCGAGCGATGACAAGATGCTTTCTTGGTTCTGGCAGAGTTTAGCAAGACCAAAGTCAGAAACTTTGGGTCTCAGATTATCATCTAACAACACATTCTGAGGTTTAATGTCGAAATGCACAATCCTTGTTCGGCAACCGTAGTGCAGATACTCAATTCCCTTAGCAACGCCTAGCGCAATTCCATATAGTGTACTCACATCAAGATTCATCGACTGATCTAGAGATCCATTCTCTACAAACTCGTAGACGATCGCTCTTTTTGACCCTTCGTAGCAGAAACCAAGCAGGGAAACAATGTTAACATGAGATGTTTGGCTGATGCTTGCGACTTCGTTAATGAAGTCTTCACAATTGCTCATCGAGTCCTTCAAAACTTTTACTGCAACTTTACTGCCATCACGTAGCTTCCCTTTATACACGGTACCGAATCCACCTCGTCCAATTACTTCTGAAAATGATTTGGTAATATCTTTTATTTGTCTATAACTATATAGTCTCGAGGTTACAAGCGCCTCAAGGTTTTGTTTTCTCAGAGCCTTTTTCTTTCTTCTCTCCCATAACAAAAATACTAGAATCATCACCAAATATGCAGTAACTACTGATCCTGCAACTGAAAGATACAAAACCAAAGTTAGTTTCATTCACTGGAAAGTTCAGATACAAGCCGGAGCAGCAATCAGTCCTAACCTGTCCCGATTGTAATAAGTATTAGATTCATGTTGTTAGTTCCTGCAACATTTAATGGAGTAATGAACATTCAGAATGTCAAAGTTAGTATTGAAAATTCAAGAAAGCGACTTTACCGCTATCAAGAATATCACGGCAATCTATTGATCCTGATACATACTTGCAGCAACCCTTTCCGGAAATACTAAAGCCACAGTTTTCACCAGTGGATAAGCATTCTGGACAAGGTATCTCGTCCATATTCAGTTTCACTTCAAAACCTTTTCTAAGAACACTTTCTAAATGGGTAATATTCAAAGCTTCTTCTTCTGGAACGTAACTTGCAGGAACAGTGACGCTAAACCTCATATCACAAAGTTTATTATATCTAGAGTCCTGAACAACCGACCCAAGATTATTAATCGGACATGTAAAATTGCCAAGGAAATGGCGGCGAGTGTCACAGATGTAGAACACGGTAAGGCTTTTGTAAGATGGTAGGTTCTGTAAGAGATCTTGAGGCAAAGGTGAAGAGGAGAATAAAGCGGAGCAGAAAGGACGCGAAAAATCTTGTCTTGAAAGTCTAAGAGTAATGGATCCATTCATGTCTGTATGGAGGACACTGTAGTTGTAGCCCGAGAGATTAATAGAAGTTGTGTTTGAGCTTTTGTTGCAGCTAAGATTCAGCAAAGGGTGACCGCAAGATGGGGAGCGTTGCTCTCCCGAGAAAGGGAAACCAACTGTGATGTTGCCACACTGAAACGGAGTTTCACAATACACAGTTGGTTGTTTCTGGCTTGGAACACAAGGAAGATGATAAAACAAGAATAACAAGATAAGAAAGAACTCAGTCCTTGGAGATTCCATGGATAATAAAAAAAAACTACTTTGCTATGATTAGAGATGAGAAAGAGGAAAAGAAAATTTATAACCAGAGCTGTTTCTGTTGACTTTGAATAGATGGGAGAGACGTAAGGAACAAGAGTAGCTGACTTTTCTTATTACTAAAGAAGAACATGACTTGTTTTAGATCAGTGACATGTGTATGGATCTGAATTGAATCCTTAATCTGATGAAGAAAATGATTTCTCCATCTCTGGTTGGGATTCTTAATTATTTACCTTATCCCAAACAAGTTGAGAGGATATTTTTGGCATTTCTTGCCCGAGTTTAACAGACTCGACAACAGAACAATTGCTCAAATGTTCATTTATGTAATTGATGCCGCATTTAGATATAGCATATGAATACAACATATCTTATTATTTGCATTCAGATGCTAAATTGTTCTTTTTTTTTTTATAATAGCATTTGAACACTAATAGTTAAAAAGATTAAGGTGTCAATTTCCATAAAAGAAATGTCAATCTTTACTTTTATAATAGCATTTAATGAGAAAACACATCCGAGAAAGGAAACAAAGAGTAATTTGTCAAATAATAAACCTCGTTAGTAACTTTCAACCGAGAGGATTACTTTACAACTCCAAAAGACGATGGAGTTCAAATGGGCGAATCAGTTAGAAGAGGAGGCTACTTGGGAATATCTGTTTGAGTTACAGAAGAAGTATCCTGAATTTTCTTGCTAATCTTGTGGTCAAATTTCTTTGGAGAGGGAGGTTGTGTTACATCTATTGTGGAATAGAAGAGAATGACGTGAAGGGGAAGTTAAAGACGTCGGTAAGTGGAAAAGAAGAGGATGCGTGTCGATGTTTTAGTAGTTGAGAGTTGAAGGTATTTTACGAGTTAGAAACAGAGTACTTAAGCAAATTGTTGCTTCGGTTACACACATCAAAAAATCATTTGTAAACTTTCTCAAATTCTAATAAAATTCTCTAGATTTTTTAATCTCTTGAGTCTGAAGATCATTCTCATTTCGAGATCTTTAATAAGTAGATTTCAATTCCTCGTTTTATGAACGTTGGATTGAAGAGTGAATAGTGGTTTAACTTGTAGTTATAGTTGCAGGTGTTTATGGACGTGAGAGGTTGCAGTTTTAAATATTAGCAAGAGATTTGAACGATTCATACAACAATTAAAAGTTGATGCATTTACGGGATACTTATGACTGGTTAACTATTAAATACATTAGTGGTTAAATAATAAATTAACAATATTTATATTTTATATGATTATACAAATATTAAAATCATATTTTATAATAAAAATAAAAATTATATTGATAAATTTATACTATTAAATATTTTTAAAAATTATATAAAATATTTTTGTTTGAATTTTTATAATATAAATTAAAATATGCGATATATATTGGTATTTTTTATTATTTTAATTTAAAATTTTATTATAATATTTATATAGTTTTTTGAAATTTTTTTTTTTTATCTTTTCGCAATTGTCTGCAAACGCTAGCTGGAACCAATTTTAAAAATTTATAGGTTTAAAACGATTTATAGTGTTTTCTGTGATTGTTGCAAAATGTCAACAATTGTTACCAACCGTTATGTTACCAACCGAAAAAACTACGTTTGCACGTCGTGGGGGAAAACCAGTCAAACCCATAATGGACCCCTGAAAGTTATATTATTGTCAACAATTTGAAAGTGAATCTTGTTATCACTAGATTCGTACAGTGATATGATTTGTTGGAATGGAGAATCTTTTTTTTTTATCAAGGAATGGAGAATCTTATGTTGTAGATCGTACAAAGGTAAACTACATCATGACACTTGGATGAGAACGTAGCATACAATGGATATGCAAGCAAGCAGAACGGATCGCATAATTAACGAAAAACAAAAGTGAGAACTTAGACAAGATTGATCGAGCTGAAAGAGAGCGTGGCATGAAAATGAGATACTGAGATGGATCTACCAAACGATAAAGATAAAACTAGTATCACCAACTAACCATTCACAGAAAAAATGACTCATTCTTTTTTTTTTTTTTTTTTTTTTTTTGACAACGAACGGCTGATCTATTACTCAAACTTGAGGNAGATACTGAGATGGATCTACCAAACGATAAAGATAAAACTAGTATCACCAACTAACCATTCACAGAAAAAATGACTCATTCTTTTTTTTTTTTTTTTTTTTTTTTTGACAACGAACGGCTGATCTATTACTCAAACTTGAGGTGGCATGGGAATCTAGACCGGAATAGAACAACCTACATACATGAGATCCCGATGGAAGGATCGGGCAATCTTAGCTAAGTGATCGGATACAGTATTTAGAGCTCGAGGTACATAAGAAATCTTAAAGGCTGGAAAGCAAATCCTCAGTGTCGAGATCCTCTCCAGTTCCGTCGAAAAGCTTGGCCATCCATGGGGATCCTTGAGCATTGCTAACAATTCCTTGCAGTCTGTCCCAAAGCTCTGACATGGCGAATGTTGAAGCATGTTCTCCATTGCCCACCGCAGCGCCTCCAACTCAGAATGCAAAGCCGATTCCACTCTACTCACATTACGCATCCCCATCAACTGATTGTTTCCCATGCTATCCTTCCAATCCCATCCACATCCGGAGAACTGGTCTATAGAGGTCCAAGAACCGTCTACCATGCAGATATCTTGTAGACTTACGGTCTGACATTCAATATCGCCGTTCTCCTGTGTAGCCTCAACTTCCTTCTCATTAGCTTGGAACCAGGCAAGACACTCACTCTCTGCATACCTAGCCAGTTCCAAAGGGTCCCTGTCTATTCCTCTGAACAACTTATCATTCTGGGCCTTCCAAATGTACCATATTAACCAAGGATAAGGATCCTTTTCTAATTCTGGCACACAAATGGCCTTCTTCCGCCAGAATAGATAATCCATATTCGCATAAGTGCTCTCCAAAGGAAACAGCGACGAACTGGTGGGTATAGATGCTAAGGCCCATACCTGTAAAGCCGGTGGACATTGAAAAATTGCATGTTCAATTTTTTCCTCTGGTTCTTTACATCGTGGGCAGTAATTATCACATCTCATGTGTCTATGATTCAGCGCACTCGTAACAGCCACCTGCCCTGAAATAATCTGCCACATAAGATGGCACATCTTCGGAGGAGCTTTAACCTTCCATACCTGTGCTTGAAGTCTTTTGATACTAGGCTCATCTACCATATTCTTCCTCCTTCATTAGTACATTCCTAGCTACCCAGTAACCTGACTTGATTGTGTACTGTCCACTCTTTGTGTAGCTCCAGCAGTATGTGTCTCTACGATGGATTGAACTAAGTGCCATACTCCTTATGAGAGGTATATCAGCAGATTCAACATAGTTTGCCAACCGCTCCAGATCCCAAGACTTAGTCTCTTGGTTGATAAGATCACTCACTCTCATGTTCGGATGTAGAACCGGAGCTGATGCATGTGCTGGTCTTGCTGGGATTGTGGGAATCCAAGGATCCTCCCATACCTTAACTTCAAACCCTGAATGAATTTTCTGTCTAACCCCCAATAGCAATAATTCTCGTGCAGCTGAGATACTTGTCCACACATATGATGGGCTACTGACAGTAAGCTCTCGCAAAGGCAAACTTAATCGATAATATCGCCCTCTCATAACACGAGCTACCAAGGAATCTGGGTTTTGGGCCAATCTCCACAACTGCTTCGCTAGTAATGCCAGGTTGAACTCATGGATCATCCTGAAGCCAATCCCTCCATCCTCCTTCGATAGACATAGCTTATCCCATGTTGTCCAGTGTAAGCCTTTCTTTGGTGGGTTTGAACTCCACCAAAACTGTGCAATGGCACTTGCTAGGGCATCACAAATCTCCAATGGGAGCAAAAAGCAAGACATAACATATGTTGGGAGAGCTAGCAGGATTGACTTTATCATTACTTCCTTTCCACCTTTAGATAACCACCTGCCTGTCCATCCATTCACTCTATGCCTAAGTTTGTCTTTTAAGAAGGCAAACAACTTACATTTTGAGCCACTAATATCCTCTGGTATCCCAAGGTAAGTTCCCATTCCTGCTTCATTTTGGATCCCAAGTGTATCTTTAATCTCCTGCCTGGCCTCGTGACCGATCCTCTTCCCAAAGAGTAAAGAAGACTTGTCAAAGTTTATGCACTGACCAGAGGCTTGTCCATATTTCCTCACCACTTTCATTACTTCTTCACATTCACGGGGCTCCGCCTTACAGAAGAAAAGGCTATCATCAGCAAAGAGTAGGTGGGATACCGACGGACACGCACGTGTGATGTGCATCCCTGTTATCTTTCCCTGATTCTCTGCGTGATTAAGAAGGCTAACGAGCGCTTCCGTGCATAGAATAAAAATGAAAGGAGACAAAGGATCTCCCTGACGTAGACCTCTCTCTGGTACTATCTTCCCTCTTGGTTGGCCATTCATGAGTACCTTGTATTTTACTGTTGTTACACATCGCATAATCCAGGTAATCCAGACTTCTGAAAAACCCATCTTCCTCATGGTGGCTTCAATGAAAGACCATTACATACGATCATATGCCTTGCTCATGTCAGTTTTAATGGCCATCCTCTTATTACGCCCACTTGGTTTGGTTCGTAAAGCATGGAATAACTCCTGGGCTATCATTATGTTATCCGATATTTGTCGCCCAGCAACAAAGGCTGACTGGGTCTCCGAAATCCTATCTGGAAGGACCTTCTTTAGTCTTTGACATAAAACCTTGGAAATAATCTTGTAGCAAACGTTACAAAGACTAATGGGGCGTAGCTGACTCATTTGATTTGGCTTTTCAACTTTCGGGATAAGGCATATATTGGTGTCGTTTAGACCAGTCGGAATAATCCATTGAAATAGGAAATCATTAACCGTACGAGTTAAATCCTCCTTAACAATATCCCAAAAATTCTGATAAAACAGAGCTGTCATTCCATCAGGTCCAGGAGCTTTCTCAGGATGCATGGCGAAGAGAGCTAATTTAACTACCCACTCTGTAACCGGCCCCGTCAGACCCTCATTATCTGCCGGCGTAATTGTAGTAGTAACTTCTGACAATGCCTCCTCAATCTCCTCCGGGTTTGATGATTGAAAAAATTGGCGAAAGTAACTAGTAACAATGGCTACCAGGCCTTCCTCATCCTCTACTACATTTCCATCAGCATCTAAAAGTTGGGTTATCATGTTCCTCGCTCTTCGCTGCTTCGTTAGAGAATGGAAAAATTTAGTGTTTCTATCTCCCTCCCTTAACCAGAATACTCTACATTTCTGTTTCCAGAATAATTCCTCTGCCTTAAGGGCATCAGATAATTCCTTTAGAGCCGCCGCTATCTCCTCTGTAGTGGCATCATCATTAGAAGATAAACGATCCACCTTTTCCTTTAGCTCCTCCACAGTTTTCTCTGAATTCAGATTGTGTTGCCTTTTCCAATCACATAACGCTCGCCTGCAGCTCGTAATATGATCCATAATACTCGCATTCGGTGGTAGGTCTGGTGATTTCCACCCTTCAAGTATAATCTGTCTGAGTTCCTCATTCTGAAAAAAAAAAAATGACTCATTCAAAAGAGGTTAAAATTTTAAAGAAAATTTCGAATTTTGGAACCGTCAAACTATAAGATTCCTATCTTACAGGCCCAAATTATTTTTGGATTGTGAGGAAAGCCCGCTGTGTCTGGACGTATTAGAGTTAAACTTAAGACTTTCGCATCTATTTTATTAAAATAGAAGTACCCACAAAAAATAATCCTTCATTTTTATCTTATTTACAAAAATATGCCACTAAAATTATTAATTAATCTATCTTTTAGGATTCTATGTCTTTTTATATTTAATTAATATACATCTAAAATTAAGTTCTAACTATAAATTATGGAAACAATAATCAATAAACATAAATATTAGTATTCTTTGTCTTTTTCTATATATGTGTGTTTGGAAATAAATGAGTAATTAATAAATCTAACACAAATATTTACCCAACATGCTATTTGGAAAAATATTTTTTTTATCTATTAGTAATAAATAAAATAAAAATCATTTATATAATATATATTAATATAAAATATATATTTAAATATTGAAAAGTATAAAATATATGGCACCCTATATTTTAAATAATATATCAAATAATTTTGTTTTACATTATCATAAAATTTTGATTCCTAATAATATAAAAAATATATTTTATAAATATACGGATCATATTATAAAAATAGGAATAATACAATTGATGGTTTACAAGATAAACTAAAATTACTTCTATAGAATATCAAATTATTGTATTTAAAAATATCAGATTAAATAATTATTTAAACAAGTAAATTTTAAAATATATATATTATCAATTATAAAAATAAGTATGTATTTATAAAAATGTAAAATCAACACTGCGTGTGTACTTTTCTGATGTTTAGTTTGTTTATATGACATACATTACTTTTAACAGCCACCAAAAATAATTCAATCTAGTACGACTAATTAACTTTGAAAAATGCATCATAAAAAGGAATAAAGAAAAATAAAACCCGCACAGTCGTTCGGGTCAAAGTCTAGTCTATCTTATTAAAGTTGAAGTACCTATTAATTTTTTTTTAAAACTTAACTAGTAGTAATAAATAGTTTAATGTAGTTTGGCTATCAGTTTAAATTAAAACGTGGCTATCAAAATTTCTTAATTACCTAATTACCTTATCTTCAAATCTAGCAAATCGAATATTACCCAATTAAATATACTAGTTGCATATTCTCCGCGCAAGCGCGGGGCCAGGATCATTATATTTGCGTGTATTTTTTTCGATTGTTGGTTTAGTGGATTTTTCTAATGACACCAATTAATAATGAAATGGAAAATTTCATGTTTTTATATCGTATGTCAAAACTTGATATAATTCTATATTTATAGTATTTATATTTGTATTAAACGATTTATCAATATGAAAATAACCTTAATTAAGTTAATATTCGTTGTTTAAGTTTNGTGTATTTTTTTCGATTGTTGGTTTAGTGGATTTTTCTAATGACACCAATTAATAATGAAATGGAAAATTTCATGTTTTTATATCGTATGTCAAAACTTGATATAATTCTATATTTATAGTATTTATATTTGTATTAAACGATTTATCAATATGAAAATAACCTTAATTAAGTTAATATTCGTTGTTTAAGTTTCATTAAATAGGTTTTTATATATGGTTTTTTGTAAGTTTCGGTTTTGTTCATAAATGATGTGGCATTTTTATCTACGAAGTAATCGACTGTGGGAATTCATTCGCCGAAGTCTGGAGTCGGTGGTGAGAAATGTTTTCAATGAAATTATAGTAGTTATTAAAATGTAAGAGAAATTACATATTCATTTAATAAATAACTTACTTAAATTTTGTTGTTTATTTTATTTTATTTCACATACAATTTTTTTTTGAAAAATATTAGGAATGTGTTAAATGTTATTTATATGCGAAGTAAGGTTTATAGGAATAGTTAGGCTATAATATAGTTTTTAGTGTGTAAAAATAGGTGTGTTTTTTTTTGCTGTAAATAGTTTTTATATTGTAGATCAAAACTTGATATAATTCTATATTTATAGTATTTATATTTGTATTAAACGATTTATCAATTTGAAAATAACCTTAATTAAGTTAATATTCGTTGTTTAAGTTTCATTAGATAGGCTTTTATATATGGTTTTTGTAAGTTTGAGTTTTGTTCATAAATGATGTGGCATTTTTATCTACGGCGTCATCAACTGTGGGAATCCATTCGCCGGAGTCGGGAATCGGTTGTGAGGAATGTTTTCAAGAAAATTATAGTAGTTATTAAAATGTAAGAGAAATTATATATTCATTTAATAATAACGAAAATAATTAATTTTTGTTGTTTTATTTTATTTTATCTCACATACAAATTTTTTGAAAATATATATTAGGAAATATGTGAAATGATTTAACTTTTTGAGCTCCTAATCTATATTATTCAACATTCACTAAGTCATCCACGTATGCACCCGCGTGGAATTCACTTTTTTTTTTTTGTCTGTTCGTTTTTGGATTTATTTTTTATTATTTTTGGGTTGAGCTATATTATAATAGGATAGTTTTAAGGTTCTTTAAGCCATCCGCGTATGCAACCAGGTGAGACTTGTTTTTTTTGTTTTTTGTTTTATTATTCGTTTTGGATTCATTTTTAACTATTTTGGATTTGAACTTATTAAGGTTTAGGGTTCATACAACTATTTTGATCTTTAAAACAATAAGCCCAAAAAAAACATAAGAACCTTATAAACAAAAAGCCCATATGATAATAACCTAAATAAAAAAATAAAAAATACATGATAGCTGTATGGTTTGAACCCACAATCTTGCATACTTAATTAGACACCTTATACCACTTGGATAAAGTGTATTTCATTGTTTGTGACCATCTTACCAAGACTATGTGAGTTTAAAAAATATTTTTATGATGATGACATTAATTGGTTTATGCATGAGAGCAGTGAGAATTGAACTCATGTCCTTGACGACCAAACATAGGGTCTTAGACTACTTGGCTAAACTGATATTCTTTGTTTGTAGGCATTTTAAAAAAACTATCTATTTTAAAATAAAAATGTAGGACCCACAATCTGTCTATGTGGATACCTTAAGAAGCTTTTAAACTGAATCATTATAATATAGATTTTCCATGATTTCAAGCAATTACTTCGCATGGAATTTAAAAAATATCTAATATTGAGTAGCATATATTACGATCTCACATCCATTTTGTTCTAAAATATTGATTGGCAAGATATTCTTAAAACCACAAACAATTAAATATAATTTCCCTAATTAACATTTACTATTTCTAACTAAAAAGATATCAATGTTGTTTTCACAAAATAAATGGTCCATTTATATTATCTTCAATAACTAAATACAGAAATATTTATAATTTGTACATTAATAACATCACTTTCACACAAAAAAATTACATTTCAAATAATTTAATACTCAAATATCTTCTTTCTAGAGTATTTTACATTATTCAAATTATCATAAAGATCTGAAGTACTTGAATAGTGTTTAACCAAAATATTAAAATATATCTAAATAACTGGATTTATATGCGGAAAATCTCCCAAAATCAGTTTTTACCCCGAATTATTCAAATTTATCCGGAAAATTCGTAACCAAACTGCAACCAAATTAGAACCAAAAAAATTTATCTGATATTAATCAATTCTTATTATTGTTACCAAACTGAGCTCAAACAAAAAGAATCGAACTGGACGCGAACTAACTTTCATAAATTATCGAACGATTTCTATATCTCTAGAACCGGAAAACTAAAAGCATAAAAAACCGACAAGAGTTGAACCGAAAACTAAACCCCAGACATATTACATTCAATACGATAATTACCATAAAAAGTTTACCACAATTTCTAAAACACGTTAATTCATGATTTATGAATTTATAATGTTTTATAAATTAAGCAAAACTCGTGCAGGCGTGCGGGTTAAGATCTAGTTCTTCTCTTATATATATACAGATCTAACCTCTCTTTTCTTCTCCAACAGAAACCAGAGAAACTTTTTTCAAAAGTTCTAGAAACTTAAAACCCTAGCTGTCAAATGTACCTCTTTCACCTCTCTCTCTTTCACCTCTCTCTCTTTCACCTCTCTCTCTCTCTCTCTCTCTCTCTCTCTCTCTCTCTCTCTCTCTCTCTCTCTCTCTCTCTCTCTCTCTCTCTCTCTCTCTTCGCACACCTTCGTCTCCTCGTGTCGAGCCAGCTCCTTGCCACCGTGAAGTCGCTAAACAACCGTGACGCACCAGAAAGCCGCCGGTTGATCTACCATGGTTTTGACCCACTTTTAACCATGGTATTGAGATGATTTGACAATATATATATGTTTTGGAGTCTATTAGGTATGTTTTCAGGTTCATGAGCATTTTGGAGTAAAGTGATGATTTAGGTGCCCTTATGGAGCTTAAAGGAGAGTTTTCCCGAGATAACTATGAGGATCAGACAACCAGGTCGATATCCAGAGATACATATCGATCGATACACATCCTGTGTAATCGATCGACGATGCTTCTGTAGAAGATGACGAATCGAGATACTCCATCGATCGATGTACGCTTTGTACCATCGATCGATATTGAGCGTGAACAATAAGTTTGACTCAGCCGACTTGAAGCCCAAGTTCTCTCAATATTACAAGATTGCCCCTTATGAGTTTTTAACCTAATTGAACTCATATTTATAGTTATGCCTATGTGTTTTGGCAGGGTATGCTTTTTGATTCTTAGTGTGCTTTTTAATACTCTTGGTGCTTTCATTAATAAAAGTATTCTTTTCATCTTATTCTCATTTTCATAAAAGGTTATAGAGTTCTAGATTTAGAAGAATATACAAAGAGATTTGTTGTTCAAAGGAACCAAGTGTTCAATCTTCTAATCTTATGAATTTCTATTATTACCTTGATGCTATGAATCACTTAGCCATGTCTGAGTAGATTCACTTGTTAGATTTGGGGTTCAAATAGTTATGAGGGATTAGCCCCAACTATGGATTGTTGAGTTGTGATATTCATTATCCCGATGAACCCTAATGCTTACTCTAGAGTAGCTAACTAGAGTATGATCCTAGAATGATTTAACTTGTTAATCATTATCCTGAAATCATTTGGCATAAGCTGAGATCCTCTAAGGACAAACGAGAGCCGGTCTATGATCTTGGTGAACACATATTCAATTCAATCTGAACTTATATCGATCGATACTCCTATAGAGTAATCGATCGACGGCAACCTATATCGTCCGATATCGCTGTCAAAACATCGGTCGATATTGCCGGCAGTCAGATCAATGGACGAGTCTAGATAGCGATTTCTAATAGACTTATCTAAGAGTTGAAGTTCTTTAATATCTTGCAAGCAACTTATTAAGACATCTGTAGCATTATAATCCTGATTATCTGAATAGCAATCTTGAATCTAACTACTTTCTCTTATTGTTTAAAACCTAAACCAATTTTCTTGAGCAACTTACCATTGCTCAGAACTGCAATTTACTTTTAAACTTAATCAACCTAGCATAATCACTAAGGATTATATCTTTTGTGTTCCTTAGTTCCTTGTGGATTCGATCCCTAAGTACTACAACTGAACCTCTTATTTGAGAGAGTAATTCACTGCTTAGGGTAATTTGAGTGATATCAAATTTGGCGCCGTTACCGGGGAACTTTGATCACCATTAGATTTAATCTTATTAGGTCTAGGTTACTTGTTACTGCTTAATTATCTCCTGACACAATTTTTTTTTCTTTTCTTTTTCAGGTACATGCTCAGCAGTACTAGAAGCAACAAGAGCACCCAACTTGTGTACTCAGAAGACCCCCACAGTTTGGAACGTAGCATCCGCAGAGACTTACGTTCCGCATCGATCGACATCAACAACTGTTCGTCGACCGACACTCGCTTACCACAGTCGACCGAGACACCTTCTTAATTCGTCGACTGATACTCGCACCTTTCCATCGATCGACATCATCAACCATTCGTCGACCGAAATCTTTCATCCGACATCGATCGATATTCCTCATCTTAAATCGATTGATACTTACCGGCGAGACATGGTAGCGACTATTATTCTCACTACTGATGAGAATGGAGACTTGCGTGATCAAGATGGTCACCTGCGTAATGCAGCAGGTCAGAAGCTGAATGCTCATAAGGAAATCATTCCTGAGCAAGAAACTGCACCTACAGACCTCATTCAACCTGTAGAAGAGGCTAACAGAGCTAGAACTTTGGCTGACTACAACCGTCCGGATCAGTTCTATACCAACCGATCAGCCATCCGCCCTCCTGCTATTCAGAGAGGAGATTTTGAGCTCAAGCCGCAGTACTACACACTTGTAGGACAAATACTCTTCTGTGGGTTGTCCCATGAGCATCATATGGACCATCTGGAGAGGTTCGAGGATCTCATAACTGTCATAAAAGCCAATGGAGTCCCTCAAGACTATCATCTCTGCAAGCTTTTTAAATACTCTCTATCTGGAGAAGCTTTGCAGTGGCTGAGGCAACTACCACCAGGTTCTCTCACAACCTGGAGAGACATCAAAAACGCATTCCTGCGTAACTTCTTTGATGACTCACGGGATGAAGAATGGAGGAGGAAAATTGCTACATTCACTCAGGATCCTGGAGAATCATTTAAAGATATATGGAACAGATTCAAATCCTACCAGCGAGATTGTCCACACCACGGATTCAACAAAGTGCAACTGCTCTGCACTTTCTACAGAGGCATCACTTTGAAGTATCAAATGGCTCTTGATACAGCTAGTGAAGGCAACTTCACCACCAGGAATCCGCAAGAGGCTGTGAAGTTAATTGATAACCTAGCTTCAAGCAACAGCACAAAGAACACTGTGAAGACAAAAGCTACATCATTTCTTGGGAAGGAATAGATTAATGAAGTGCAAGCACAGCTGGATAATATTCAGAAGTTACTAAACAAACAGATTTGCTCAGTAGAGGATGCAGAAACTGTAGCTGAAGAGGAATACACAGAAGAAGATGTGAACTGGATCAGTGGAGCTGGATTTCAGAGGTCTGGTAACCAAGGAGGATACATAAACTTCACAGGACAGAAAAGCAACTTCAACCAGAGTTCACAGAAGCCTAACAACTACAGCAGCAGAAACCTCAACAACAACATGAGTTATGGAAACTCATTCTACTCAAATCCACCCCCACCCACCCAAGACAGTAAACTAGAAGAGATACTAGACAAGGTTCTTGAGAGTCAGCAGAAACTTCAGATGGACTTCAACGGAAAGATCGACTTTGTCTACACTAACCTCAACACAAAGCTTGATGCCTTAAGCACCCATGTGAAGAAATTAGAGACTCAGGTGGTTCAGACAGGAGAAGCACTAAAGAAGCAAGAAGCTTTAGCAAAAGGAATGGGAGAGTTTTCTACTAACCACCACGTGAATGCCATCCTGGATGATGACTTTTGGCAAGTGGTGAAGCATGAGAAGCTGCAAAATTCTAAAGATGAGATGGAAACAAACATCGGATTCGACACGTATCGATCGACACCGTCTAACCAGAATCGATCGATATCACTTCTAGTGAAGAGATTGATAGACTTTGACGAGTATCGATCGATGGATTTTGAGGAAACCCCTCACGAGTGCAGTGCCGTCAAGCTCATATCACATGAAGCCTTCGCAACAAGACACCCACATCCGCCCGTCCCTTTCAGAATCAACACTACACTTATCGAACGACAGACAGACTCACCCGTCAATCGATACGAAGCTAGAGATATCGACCGACATACTCCAGTTGTCGCCCGATATACAATACCCCAACGTCAAGTGCAACTTCCAAAGATAGACGTTGCACGACTTAATGCACTCCGGGAGCAGTCTAAAATTCCCAGTAACCTTCCCACCGACATCATGAAGAGACCCACTGATATCTTTGAGCCCATGGAGATAGAATAGGAAAATCATGGAAGAGTTCTCAGAAAAAGGAAAGAGAAGATTCCCAAACCTTATAAAAGGGAAGCTAATGAGAAAGAATTGTCAAGCTTCAGAAAGAGAGTTCTGAGAATACCTAAAGAGAAACCCTTTGAAGAAGCCTAATTTTCACACATATTGTGGATGTTTTTCAGAGAAACCAAGGAGACAGAAGAAGACATCAAGAGAATGTTTCACCAAGTCAGAGACAGTCTAAAGAAGAATATCACATTGGAGAAGAAGAGCGATCCATGGAAGTTCACAATACCATGTTCAATAAGAGGTGTTGAGTTCCCTCGTGCTCTCTGCGACACATGATCTGGAGTTAGCATCCTATCCAAGATCATGGCAGACCATCTAGGTCTGAAGAGAGAGCCTAGTGAAGAATCTTTCATCTTCGTGGATTGTTCTTAGCAGAACTCTGGAGGCATAGTTCAAAATTGATATACAGATTGGAGATGCCCTAATTCCTACAGACTTCCACGTCCTGGACATCAAGCTCAACATCAAGATATCTCTACTGCTTGGAAGAGCCTTCTTAGCAACAGTTGGAGCTGTTTGTGAACTGAAATCCAATAAGCTCCGCCTAACCCTAATTGACCCTACCATCCACTACAATCCGGTCCAGGTCATCAAGATTCCAAGGACAGAGAGCTCATCACTCGTAGCAGCTTGCTTTTGTTCCCACGAGAATGATTCAATGGCCGAGTACGAGACAGAGCAAGACGTATCGACCGACGGAAAGCCTTATTCCATCGACCGATACCAGTCAACCGGAGTCGACCGACGAGCATACCTGGTCATCGATCGACATGCTATTCCAAGAGATCGAAGAGGAGTTTCCAGACGGAGACTTTGACGTAGATAATTGGGAGAAGGATAATTACATCCCAGAACTGGCTAGCATCACTACTCAGGAGGAGTATGATGAAGATTATGAAGAGGAACGAGCCACAGAGTACAGATTTCTTCGGGAAGATGAAGAAAGACCTCCTCTACCGACCTTCATCTTCAGAGCATCGATCGACAAAGACTTTTATCCATCGACCGATATGCACCAACCAAGATCGCTCAAAAGACGTTTTGAACCACCGAGCGACAACCCCTACTGTGTACCAATCTACGTCCCACATGATGATGATACACAAGACGGAGACTACTCAATTGGAAGTTGGGCAACCAATTACCACGAAAGTTTCGCAGTGGATACATCACCACTGACACATGCGACCAAACCAGAAGCAGACGTATCGACCGACACGGAACAACATCAATCGATCGACACGTTCCTCAACCAATCAACCGATGCACATGCAGTACTATCGACCGATCATACCACTACACCATCCGAGGTACAAACACATAAATTCGATTTTACCTTACTAATTCCGGATGAGTTTGGTATTTTCAGGGATCCAGATGGCCATGCACGAGCAATGGATGAAAGAATCATTTCAATCTCCAAAGAAGACGTTTCAGACATTCTTCAGATGACCAATGGATCAGTCAGCCCCTTTGCACAGCAACCCATCTATACGAAAGATCAGCACCAGCAACAAACAATTCAAGATACCTTAGACAAGCAAGATGGTGCAGAAAAAATTCATCTCAACTCAGCATATCCAGAATTTTAACAAGCATCGATCGATACGTGGAGACTCACACCGATCGATATACGTCGGGAATTTTGGAAACGAGCTTTCAAATTCGGGATCGTCGATTCTTGTGGGAAAGAAAGACGAATATGGAATCTACAGAGATGAGTATGGTTTCGCAAGAGGAGTAGATGGAGATACCATCCATGTTTCAAAAGAAGATATGGGAAAATTGCTGAAAAGAGCCTCAATGATGGAGCGCTCTTGTTTCTGTTTACCAGAACACGCTGAACAGTTTGCTAAATGAGTTCCAGTTTGCAAGCTCTACTCACAAGCAGAGGTCACACACATGATCAATGGAAGAGTTGGTGAACATAGCTGGGAAAAGGAATCACTGGAGTTTGAACATGAAAGAACCGAAGCATCACTTTAAGGAGAATTACATTGGCTTCAGACTGCCAATGAATTAGTTTGCAAAGAGAGGGATGCTCTGCAACATCATCGATCGTACAAGTTCTTCACCAACGATCCCTTACACCAAACAAGAGATTGACGAGCTTATCGACACCATCTACGTCGATTTGGGAAAAGCATACGAACGCAACAATAAAGCCTTGGAAGACAAATGCTTACACCTCAGCAACAGCATTATGCATCTAGTGAACAACATATGGCGAACTATGGATACCACCATAGACAAACCTATCGAGAGTCATCTACAGGCGCTATCGATCGATGACCTACCCAGCACATCGACCAATATTAGAGCACCAAAGTTCTGTACCAGAGAAGAACTTGAGGAAATAACAGGAGATATCTACAAAGCTATTGAAGCCTGTAGAGACGAAGCATACAGATTACTCGACAAGATGTGGTTCCCAGTACAGAGTGACGTTCAAGGATTGGAATTCACAACAGAAGGAGATCGAAAACATTCAGAGACAGCTCGCAAACCGACCTGCACCATCCGCATCGATCGACGTGCCATTCAGCCCATCGACCGATAGACATCCTTTCAACTCGCCTAACAAAACTACACAAAGATCGGGCGATAATACCTCTTCCCGTGTGAAAACCATCCAACACCTCGAAACCATGCAGCTGAGTATTGATATAGAACAAACCTACAGCAAGATTGGACAACATGAGTTCAGCATTGCGAGCCTTGAGAAGTGGCTACAAATAATGCAAGATGAGGCCCAAGGGTTGAAAGCTAGTACGACCAGAAGAGAGGAAGCCACAAGAAGCTTCTTAACTTCATGGTTTGGAGAATCACAAGACAAGGAGGATACTGTGGGTGTCGAAATCCACCTACTGTTAAATAATCGTAAATAAGGAAACTTAGAGAAAACCCTAAGTTTCCAGAGGAACCGGCTATCTGCAGAACCGCACAACGAAGATTAAGACAACGATAAACTTAGAATTATTAAAAGGATAAACGAAAATCGAGAGCAAAGAGGTTCTTATTCCGAATCTGCGTAAGAACTGGTACAACGAGATAAGCCTAAGCCGTATGAGCCGTCGGCGAAAACCCTAAAAGTCTAG
>CAKOAT010670709.1:0-22963 GCA_932364175.1 Eruca vesicaria subsp. sativa | reverse complement strand
CCGTTTTTGCGATAAATCCGTTTTCCGACTTTTTACGGGATCGTTTCCTGATCTGACGTCGTTTTTAATAAATTCCTCAAGCTAATCGTAAGGCTTTACGATTTACTCGACTTTTTAATTAAAAACGCGTTTTTTTACGATTTACTCGACGTTTTTATTAAAAACGCGTTAGTTACGATTTCGACGAGAAATCTCGAATAAATCGTATGTTTTAGGAAATGTTCGGTGTTTCGTCAACCGTCGCCGTTTTATAATATTTTCCTCAAGTTCTTTATCAAGAAAGCGAAGTTTTACGGTTTTTACCGTAAAACTCGAACGATAGGTCGGATCGAGATGGAACGGGAGATGTTTCGGCCATGGTTCAGAATGCGACCGTGTCGAAAGACGTAAGTTTTGAATCGGGAATGCGGGAGATCGAGGCTCGGGACGTCCAGGAAGCTTCTAGTTTGCCCATTGGCGAACTAAGCCGGGCCAGCTTAGTTCGCCAATAAGCGAACTAGTCGACCACCTCCTAGTTCGCCTATTGGCGAACTAAGCCGGGCCAGCTTAGTTCGCCAATAGGCGAACTAGTCGAGCACCTCCTAGTTCGCCTATTGGCAAACTAAGCCGGGCCAGCTTAGTTCGCCAATAGGCGAACTAGTCGAGCACCTTCTAGTTCGCCTATTGGCGAACTAAGCCGGGCCAGCTTAGTTCGCCAATAGGCGAACTAGTCGAGTACCTCCTAGTTGGCCCATTGGCGAACTAGTCGTGACTAGTTCGCGTTTTATGGCTGTTTCGGTTTTTTTGCGGTTTCGTAAAACGCTTTTCGAGTTTTATAAAACGATTTCTCGAGTTTTATAAGACAATTCTCGAGTTTTATACGACGATCTTCGAGTCTTATAAAACGATTTCTCGAGTTTTATAAAACGATTTCTCGAGTTTTATAAAACGATTTCTCGAGTTTTATAAAACGATTTCTCGAGTTTTATAAAACGGTCTGCGAGTTTTATGAATGACTTTGAGTTTTATAAAACGACTTTTCGGGTTTTATAAAACTATTCCTTTTGTATTTTTGCGGGGAGTTTTGGCTATTAATTCCGTCGTACCGATTTTGACCCCAACAGATACTTGTTTCCCAACAAGTACATGCAACTCACCTCACTAGCCACCATACCTCCATAGTCAAGCTAAATGACTTTAACTAAGCGATGAGTGGGAGGTAACCCACTATTAGGTATTTTCTTACTTAGTTTTATATTATTTTTAGTTTTTACTTTCGTTTTATTAGCTTCAGAAGAGATGCTACACGATCACTACCTCTATCGACCGATACGATCCTGTCGACATCGCTCGACATAGACCTATCCATGACGATCGACGAAGGCGAGTCACCATCGATCGGTACGAATTCCAGTCAGGTATATCGTTCACAATTTTCAATATTAGTTATACATTATTTATTTATGCCCTAACTCCGACTGGTTATACACTGAGGACAGTGTATGATTTAAGTCTGGGGGAGTGGAGATCACTGATGCTACTTTACCTTTTGATCTCATTAAATGTTTTCAAAATTGGTTTTATTGAGTCAAGAAGGGGACAAAGATATTTCAAAATTTTTACTTTTTATCTAACCATTGTTTAGCACCATTCTTAGAATTGTTGATTGCAGAAAGTACTATAGATGCTAAAGTGGATCACCGGTCACCTATGATGACACTTTTCATGATTGTTTGGAAGAACCAAAGCTTATTTCCAACCTAACCTGACATTTATTGCTTGTCTTGGGGCTTGGTATACAAGGGATCAGAATCCTCTTGCAAGTATGGAAGGTAAAAGTCTTGATAATTTTTATTTTCTTCTCTCCTTCCTTTGGCATTCCAAAAAAAAAAGATTGAGATGATTTCCTGAGAGGCAGAGGGAGAGGTACATTACCCATGACCCCACTATTCTAATTCAAAGAAATGATCACACATTGTGGAAGCGAGGGAGATGTAAATTACCCATGACCCCACTATTTGCCTACACTTTGTCAGAAAAGGCTACAAAAAGTAGAAAGATCAATAAGGTGAACATTTGTTGTTCATTGGGATTGATATAAAAGAAAAAGAGAAATTTGGGATTCAGAGAAGGGAAATATAGGGAGAAAAGAAAGCAGAATGAGAATGCCTGAAACTTGCTTGAGTTGAATCCAAGTGTTCTTTGATCGATACTCCCAAGGTAAAGCCTACAATTTTATTTTATGCATAAATGAAATCAGTAGAGGAGATAGACAAACAGGATTGCTAAGTTTATTGGCTAGATGAATTTGGTTGCTAAGCTAGAATATCGTATAATGTACTTCTGTAGTTAATAGATATGAGATGTGGCTTACAATAAAGTAGAGGTGATGATCTTAAGTTAAGATTTGATTGAGTCCCTGCTGTTTTTTTTTTAACTTCTTCCAAAGACTAACTATTGTGTTTGCTTGAGGACAAGCAAAAGGTTAAGTCTGGGGAGTTGATCTACCATGGTTTTGACCACTTTTAACCATGGTATTGAGATGATTTTACAATATATATATATGTTTTGGAGTCTATTAGGTATGTTTTCAGGTTCAGGAGCATTTTGGAGTAAAGTGATGATTTAGGTGCCCTTATGGAGCTTAAAGGAGAGTTTTCCCGAGATAACTAAGAAGATCAGACAACAAGGTCGATATCCAGAGATACATATCGATCGATACACATCCTGTGTAATCGATCGACGACGCTTCCGTAGAAGATGACGAAACGAGATACTCCATCGATCGATGTACGGCTTGTACCATTGATCGATATCGAGCGTGAACAATAAGTTTGACTCAGCCGACTTGAAGCCCAAGTTCTCTCAATATTACAAGATTTCCCCTTATGAGTTTTTAACCTAATTGAACTCATATTTATAGTTATGCCTATGTGGTTTGGCAAGGTATGCTTTTTGATTCTTAGTGTGCTTTTTAATACTCTTAGTGCTTTCATTAATAAAAGTATTCTTTTCATCTTATTCTCATTTTCATCAAAGGTTATAGAGTTCTAGATTTAGAAGAATATACAAAGAGATTTGTTGTTCAAAGGAACCAAGCGTTCAATCTTCTAATCTTATGAATTTCTATTATTACCTTGATGCTATGAATCACTTAGCCATGTCTGAGTAGATTCACTTGTTAGATTTGGGGTTCAAATAGTTATGAGGGATTAGCCCCAACTATGGATTGTTGAGTTGTGATATTCATTATCTTGATGAACCTTAATGCTTACTCTAGAATAGCTAACTAGAGTATGATTCTGGAAATGATTTAACTTGTTAATCATTATCCTAAAATCATTTGGCATAAGCTGAGATCCTCTAGGGACTAACAAGAGCCGGTCTATGATCTTGGTGAACACATATTCAATTTGATCTGAAGCTATATCGATCGATACTCCTATAGAGTAATCGATCGACGGCAACCTATATCGTCCGATATCGCTGTCAAAACATCGGTCGATATTGCCGGCAGTCAGATCAATGGACGAGTCTAGATAGTGATTGCTAATACACTTATCTAAGAGTTGAAGTTCTTTAATATCTTGCAAACAACTTATTAAGACATCTATAGCATTTTAATCCTGATTATATGAATAGCAAACTTGAATCTAACTACTTTCTCTTATTGTTTAAAACCTAAACCAATTTTCTTGAGCAACTTACCATTGCTCACAACTGCAATTTACTTTTAAACTTAATCAACCTAACATAATCATTAAGGATTATATCTTTTGTGTTTCTTAGTTCCTTGTGGATTCGATCCCTAAGTACTACAACTGAACCTCTTATTTGAGAGAGTAATTCACTCCATAGGGTAATTTGAGTGATATCACCGGTCATTCAAAGATGCTATGGAGGTGTCATGTACGTAGTGTTGTTGATGTCATGTTTCATTACTGCTTGTTCCCGTTTTCAGATCTGCGTCTCAGACCTAGATCTATTCCAGATCTTCCATCTAAGTGGGGTTTTTCTCCAAAAAAAAGTTTCTTCTCTTAAGTTCTTATATCATAGAGTGTTGGATTAGGTCTGGTTAGTCTTGATTGCTCGTCAGGTTGTTAGAACATAATGGTTGGTAGATGCATATGACACACCGCATAAGAACACTCATACTTTTAAAGGATTTAATGGACTGATTGTGTTGATGTGAGCGATTGTTTGTGCCTTTGTCTGATGATTGTTTATAAACTGATCGCGAGCTACATAGTCGATCTTGTTAGCCTAGAATTCTAGGGTGTTTATTCATGAACTGAACATAGATAAGCTTCATCTCTTTGTCTTCGTTTATAGCTGCTCTTAATGCTAATACTAATATGATCACTTAGTGTTTGAATCTAGGTTTAACCTTTTATCATTAACCATGAATTAGGTTGTTTGATCTGTTATAAATGAGTATAATATCCCTGATCAGCGAGAGTAGAGATATCAGGGTGTGATGAGAGCATATTAGATCAGTGTTTACTATTTGCTGTCGAGCGTTGATCCACGCGAGAGCATAGGTATCATGCTCGCTCCGCGAAACGAGCATACATGTGAGAGAAAGGTGTTCTAGTTAAGAAATCTGAGTTCTAGACTGTTCTTAATTGAGCTTGAATAATTGTTTGGTTCATCATGTTAACACCCAATGAAGCACCCTAGGCTAGCATTCTTCATCATCTGAAACCCAACCCAAATCATTCTTTTTTACTTGCTTGTTTTATTTTATTAATTTAAAATTCATTCATTGTCTTAGCTTAATATTGTTCCCATAGAAATAAAGTGTAAGATTTGGTCTCTGTGGATTCGATCCTAAAGTGCTACATCGACATATCATTCGATTGTGGTAGTGTGCACATTAGGTTAATCGCATGAACAACCTTCAAGGATGCTTTTGTAACTCTGGTTCTTTTGTGAATCTCGTCTCAAAGGCTATTGTAGACGATTTGGGTATTGCTGGTGTTGAGCGTTCTCAGCTGACCCTGACCTTTCGCAAACTCATCCAGAGCAGTCCCATATGGAACCATCCGCTTCCTTCATGTCCAAGTAGGGGAATGCGTTGTTCCTGATGACTTTCAAGTTGCTGAGATGAATAAAGATCATGAGATGCCTTTGATATTTGGAAGGAAATTCATGGCTACTGTTGGAGCAACCATCGATATGCCTAACAAGAGATTCTGCTTCTCCAACATCAACAAGAAATTTTTTTTACAAGGCTGTACCCCCCAGATATTCCTCATCACACGCCTTTTGAATCTCAGTGTTTAATGTAGAAAAGCTGAAAGTGATTCCAGAGAAAGAGCATGGTAATAAAGTTGAGAGCAGGCTGTTCTCTGATGAAAATCCCATCACTGATCCTATTAAAGTTAGAGGGAATTCAAGGGTGAAACAGAAAGTCCAGAAGAAAAGGGTCAAGGGAGATCCTACAATGACTTTGATACCTCTCAAGTGTGATGAGAACTCCATTGAGTATGAGTTAAAGTGTAAGGGTACCTCCAAACCATTCTCTAAAGTCAGAGCCATTCTCACATATGAGCTGAAGGAGAAAGGGAAAGCTGCTGTGAAAGGGTTGTTGAGTAGAGTTTTGAAACTGAACATGTCTGATTGTGGAGCTTGTTTTGGAACAAGCCCTCCTGCTCAACCAGACTGATCCCCATCACCAAGTCAAGCTAGTGACTTAAACCAAGTGCTTGGTGGGAGACAACCCACTGGTGAGTGTCATTAACATTAGGATTTTCTTTTTACTTATTTTGTTTTTAGTTTGTTGAATCTCAGGTCATAAATCAAAAAAAAAAATCGAGATACTTAACAGGAGCAAGAAGGTGGCTGCCCTCATTTCGGAGTATCCTTTAGCAGAGCAACCGCGTCTTGCTCTGTTAGGCTCCTCTGCGCCAAGTAAGTGTCTCGAAAAAAATAATTTGTATTTCTGATTAAACCTTCTCTTTGTTTATTTTCACACTGAGACGTTGTGAAGTAAGTCTAGGGGAGGGTCTTTGTCGTTTACTAACTCATTTATTTCTTTTGGATTTTATGTTTGAGTCAGTCTTGAGTCATTTTGATATATTTATTGAGTCAAAACTTGTGGGGATTAGGACCTTATTTCGATAATCACTAACCACCTCATGCTTTAAGTTATCTTATTCAGTGACTTTAACAGCGATGAAAGACGCACACTTGGACCTGGAACACCCTGACTTTATCTCACTTTGCTCTCCAGAAGATTTCTGCTTGTAGAGGTTACTTTGGAAAGACCTAAACTCCATCTAACTTGAAGCTAATAATGAATTAATTCTTCTTGTTATGGGCGTTAGAATAGGGAAAAGAGATTACACTCAGGACATCTTAATTCTTTCTATCCATCTTGTTGATCCTGAGTGGCTAGCTCATCTATAGCTAGTTCCCACCTGAACCTTAAAACCTTTGTTTCGTCCTCATGCATTCTGTTCTTAAGTTTCATAAGTGCAGATATGTGCAAAAGGGCTGGAAATGAAAGGATCAACACAGCTCTCACTCGTTTTGCTCACAAACTATGCTTCAGAGCATACACACACATGATCCGACAAGAAGAGAGCAGTCAGTAGAGTGATCTGAGCAGAAAAGACCAATTGGTGAAAAAAGTGCTAAAGTCAGAACCACCAGGGACACACTATATGTAATTACCTTCTTTTTGTCATCATCAGCATCTGAACTCATCATTGCTTAAAAAAAAAAGTGTTATTTAAGTCTCAAGAGTTGTAAAAGATGATGAGAAGGAGAATAACGAAAAAGAAAATAGAGCCCCTGGTCAATTGATGAATGAAAAGCTGAAGTAGAATTGGAACAGTGTGAAGAAGGGTGATCTGGAAGAAAGGGAGCAACCTGTCAAAGAAAAGAGGAACAAGAAGCGACTGCTCTGCAGAGAAAAACGAGTGGGGTCTATGGAGATCAATGGATCCATCCTCTCTTGCAATTTTGCGCGATATCATGCATCCTCTACAGAGAAATGGTAACCCCTAAACACTTGTTAGCTCCACTTAAACACTTAAAAAGCCTGTCTCACACCTATACCGTCTACCCTGAATAATGCCTATGACAAGAAGCTCACACTGCTCTTAATTGAATGTAAGGAATTTTTGTCTGGAAAGTGTGACTTTTGTAGGTTTGAGATATAGAGTATGGAGCCGACTTCAACAACAGACAGTGGGGTTCTGGTAAGGGTGTGTCGTCTTAGTATGTCTGCTTGTATGGTTCAGGGATTCGTGGTTAAAGTATGGTTACTGAGCCATAAGAGAGTTCCCACACTTTCAAACATTTCTCCATGTTCTTGATACTTGACATTGTTTGAGGGCAAACAAGGACCTAGGTCTTGGGGAATTGATATATGGTGTTTTTGACATCCTGTATATATGTTTTCTTAATTGTTTTCAAGTCATTATCGAGTCTTTCTAGTCCTTTTTGAGTCATTACAGGTCTGTAGTAGGTAAGGAGAGCTTTGGAGAGACACATGAAGAAAAGAATGAAAATTGGAAGTTTTCTGTCGCAGAGCATCCAAAAGGAGCAACCCCTGCTTGCTTCGAGCCCAAACGGAGCAACCCCTGCTTGCTCCCGAACATTATGGAAACTTCTAATTAAGTTCGGGATTTGCCCTAGTTTTTCTATTTCCTTCTCCCAGACGCCTGTGGCAGACGGGATATTCTATTCTATTTTTCCTAGACTCTACGATTCTTTTAGAGACAAGAAGTTCTAGAGCTTTTGGATATTGTGATTTTGATACTTGTAAAGGGAAAAGATCATCTCTCTCGATTTAGAGAAGAATCCCCTGAACCCTATTTATATTTTATCTGCAATAAAATTCATGTCTTCTTCATCTCTTGACTCTTTGTTCTCTGTTATTATGATTGAGTAGTCGATCTTGTTAGCCTAGGATTCTAGGGTGTTTATCTATGAACTGAACATAGATAAGCTTCATCTCTTTATATTCGTTTATAGCTGCTCTTAGTGCTAATACTAATATTATCACTTAGTGTTTGAATCTAGGTTTAACCTTTTATCATTAACCATGAATTAGGTTGTTAGATCTGTTATAAATGAGTATCATATCCCTGATCAGCGAGAGTAGATATCAGGGTGTGATGTGAGCATATTAGATCAGTGTTTAATATTTGCTGTCGAGCATTGATCCACGCGAGAGCATATGTATCATGCTCACTTCGCAAAAGGAGCATACCTGTGAGAGCATGGTGTTTTAGTTAAAAATCTGAGTTTTAGACTGTTCTTAATGGAGCTTGAATAATTGTTTGGTTTATCATGTTACCACTCAATGAAGCACCCTATGATAGCATTCTTCATCATCTGAAATCCAACCCAAATCATTCTCTTTTACTTGTTTGTTTTATTTTCGTACTTTAAAATCATTTCATTATCTTAATTTAAAATTGATTCCGTAGAAATAAAGTGTAAGATTTGGTCTCTCCAGATTCGATTCTAAAGTGCTACATTGAAATATCATTCGATTGTGGTAGTATGCACATTAGGTTAATTAATGTGCGTATACAAGTATTATCAATACACTTTGCAGAATATATGATTTGAATGTGGAGCAGGATAAATGCAGAAGAAAAATTTACAGATTGTTCTCTATCAAATTCTCAATCAACATTAAAAAAGAAGAAGAAATAATAATAAAAAATAAATGAAACTATATGCCAGAGAAATCGGTGTGATAAAAAATTATCTTGCATGAACAAGGAAAAATTGGGTGGACCAAACTCAATGCATGTCAGTTTTTAATTATTTTTGAATTGCTATTTTTTTCTTTACTAGAAATATACATATTAGTCTATTTATTTGTTTACAACGAAAAAAATTCTCTAAGCGTAAATCTTTTGTTGTTCTATATACAATTTAAAGATGATTTTTTCTATACAAATATATAAAATGATATATTATTTACATATATATATATATATATTTATTAAATTTTATAAAATTTTATAAACACATATATACCTAATTTAGATATTCATTTTAATTTTTATGTAAACATAATTATACACATTACTTTTTTCTAATATAAAAATATATAATTACACTAAATATTCATATATAATATTTAGATAAATAAAAAAAACGTTTTAGTTATAGCGGTTTAATTTTGTTTCTTTATTTTGTTTAACTGTCTTTTCATATTTTAATTGTTTTAATTATTTCATATACATATATCCAATAAACAATTCAAAAATCAAGGTATGTTATTACTTTGTTTCTTCAATGAAATTATAAATATTGATAAAATAAAATATTTAATTTATATGATATAAGTGTTCAAAACAGAGTGGTAACAATGAAAATAATATTACATAATTTTATTAAAATTTCATTGTTAAATATATGGTTGAACAAAATGATGTATAAGAAGTATATATTGGACAAGAAAATCTAATGACAAACATTAGAGTAATTATTGCAAATATATTATAGACAAAAAAACACTCCATATATTTTTTCAGTTTCATTATATGTTGTAATTATATTTAATATTTGTATAGTGTTCAAATTTTCTTTGTATTATTAAATATATATATATATATATATGTATATATTTATTGTTTATATATAAGAATTTGTATGTTATCTTTAAATATTTCACTTACAACTTTATATTTTAACATTCGGTCAAATATGTTATTCGATAAATTAGTTTAAGTAGCTAAATCTTCATTTGTTTTGCAACATTTACTTGATCTGCTTGTGTTATATTTGATCTGCGTTTTTTTTTAATTTGATGTATATCATTCAAATCCAATTTAAACTAAGAATAATTTATGACTATTTTAATTAATACTAAGGAAAATTAATGACCGTTTTGATCAATGAGTTGTGGGTCCCACACTACAAAATAAGACCGTTACACGTAAGTAAAATCGTCAACACAGCAATCTCCACTGAATCAAAATGAAACAATCAGACCGTTGAGAAGATCAAAAGAGTAATAATATAAGCCTTTTTCTTTATACATTAAATAAAGTCATTCGCTAACAACAACAAACTCTTGAGTAAACAAAACAATCTCTCTTTTTAGGCGCAGAAGAGATCAATCCATTAATGGCGGATACGATCTCAAACCCAAGCATGGAACCTCTATTCTTCTCTGTAGATCCAATGTCTCTCATTCTCTCTCAAAATTCCGACACACATCAGCTTAAACTCTTGTTAGACGGTTTATGCGGATTCGAGAGGGGACCGAGATACGACGAATACTCTCGATTGCGTGAATCAAAGCTTCGCATGAAACGAGATTTCCAGAAATTTCTCGACGAAGAAGAAGAAGAAGCAGAGCCGAAGAAGAAACAAGTGAGGTTCAAGGGTGATTCCGTAATTTCACGACAAGAAGAAGAAGAAGTTGTAGTTACACCGGAGAAGATAAAAAAGCAGACTCGGTTTGGGTTTTCTCCGAGAAAGGCTCCAACTTCTTCTTTGGCTCAGTCTGTTCCTGATTTCTCCGCCGTGATACGTAAAGAAAACCGCCGTCCGGTTAACTACAACACTACCCCTCCGCCCCTGTCTTCGAAGAGCAGAAACGGCGGCGTTTTGACGGGATCGGCTTCTTCTTCCATTGCCGCCGCGAGAGGGAGCAAATCGGCGAATGCAGGGGAGAAGAAGAGTAAAGGGTTGATGGTAATGGCGCGGAAGAGCTACGCGAACGTTGAGGATCTTAAGAAGATATCAATGGCTGCCGCTTCGGCTATTAATGGCGTCGGAGCCGGAGGGAGAAAAGTCGTTGGCGGTGGCCGGAGCATTTTGGGTTACCGACAAGTCTACTGATGCTTTGATTTTTTTTCCCGCGAGTTTGTTCTTTGTTCAGTTGTATGCTTTTTGATTGATGAGATGAAATTCTTGATTTGGTTTTCTTTCTTTTACATTTTTTTTGTTGTGTTTGTGATTGATTTGTTTGTAGAAAATAAACATACATTCTTGATTTTAAACTCGTCTGATTCTTTCAATCAGTTCTCCGCGAGACAGGTTTCCGTTGTCAAATCCTCATTTTTATAATAATCTAATTAACGTACAACCAAACAGATTAAAGAACGGGATAAATAAAGCCTCTAAGAGTATTAAATTGAATTCTTCCTTTGTTATGCTCTTCATTTTCTGATGATGCTCTTTTCAGACGATCGGATTCTAAGTCTCACCACTTAGTCGGAATAAGATTTGTCCGAGTCTTTGAACAGAGCACTGATCATTTTTGTTTGCTAATTCTAAGTTACAAAGATCTTTGTATGAGATTAGAGGATCAAATGAAAAAGTAAGTCCCTTTGTGCTTTTTTTTTTAAAACAAGATACCATTTTTGAATCTTTAATGTATTACAAGGAGATATCATAATTTAAGTAGAAAATAACAGAAACTCATGTGAAACAAAACCGAGATTGATTGTTGATACTTTGCTCTATCCCTGGACTCTTTCAAACTGATATGTTGTGTTTTTGACATATTACACACATACTTTGCATATTATATTTGTGCTTTCCTAGAATATTCTTAGTGTGTTTTTGAGTTATTTCGCTTGCTCCTTCTATCGCGGAGCGACAACCACCTTGCTCCTGCGTTTTTAATGAACCATGATCTATTTCGGGAAAGCTTATGTCTGCCCTATCAGAAGTTTATTTTAACCTACTAAGAGGACTCTGACCGCCTCTTCTCTCTCAACTTTCGACCAGAGACAAAAAGACATTAGTTCTTACAAG
Organism: Eruca vesicaria subsp. sativa; assembly: GCA_932364175.1. NCBI lineage: Eukaryota > Viridiplantae > Streptophyta > Magnoliopsida > Brassicales > Brassicaceae > Eruca > Eruca vesicaria. Next base: position 11,242 of record CAKOAT010670709.1, on the reverse strand, counting down.
TTTTGAGAGTTTTGTTGAAGATTTGTTCTAGTTATTTTGTAAAGAGCCAAGGCTTCCTCCTCTTGGTTTTCTAGAGAAGAAATCCCTGAACCCTCTTAATACTTTGATTTATCTAATACATTATTCAGTCATGACTTGTGTGTTTTCTTGTGTTATGGTTGAGTAGTTGATTTGTTAGCATAGGGTTCTAGGGTGTTGATCAAATGAACTGAACATAGAGAAGCATCATTTTCGCCTTTGCTCTCCTTTGTTCTTAATGCCTATACTGATCTGATCACTTAGTGTTTGATTCCAAGTTTAATCTTTTATCATTAATCCTGAATTAGATTGCTAGATCTGTTGAGAGCAAGCATCACATCCCTGATCAGTGTGAGGGATAAAACTCACTTCCTAATTTAGATCAGGTTTAGATTGGAGAGAAGATAACGTGGGCTGAATCCCGTTTAGAACTTAAAGAATGAATATGATTGTATTGAATGTTTTTGGTAAAAGATGATTACAAGCGTAACGATTTGTGATTACAAAGAATAAAAGATGTTTGTAGAATTCTAGAATGTGTAGATAATGAATGAAATCTGGACCCCTTGTTCTGATCTCCTCCTCATCTTTAAATAGCTCTCAGCCACGCGCCAACGATCTTAGCTAACCTCCGAGATTTGCTCTGTGAGTTAGGGGATTCTCAACAGTCTCTTTTGGTACGGGTCCTGCGCATCAAGCCTGAGCTACTCCCATTAGCTCTTTCTAAATGAGGTCCAGAGTTCTCTTCCGTGACATGTTTTATTAACGTTTCTTCCTTAGCAAAACAGCCTCCGGCTTCTTCTTAACTCCTTTCTCAAAGATTTAATTGCTAATGGGCTTATAATAACCCATTATCAACTCTTATTACTCGAGCCTGTTAATTTCAGCTAACGGGCCATATTTGGGCCCAACAATCAACGAAAGTAGATATCAGGGTGTGATGTGAGCATTTTAGGTCTGTGAATACTGTTTGCTGTAGAGCCGTGATACACGCGGGAGCATAGTATGACATTGCTCTTCCGCACAAGGAGCACGCCTGCGAGAGCAGGGTGCTCTAGTTAGAAATCTAAGTTCTAGGTTGTTCTTAGAAAGTTTGAATAATTGTATGGTTCAGTATGGTCAACACCCAATGAGATATCCTAGATTAGCATCCTTATATCCTGACTGTTAAATCCAATTGTTACTTGTTACTCAAGATTTGTTTTTCACAACATTTAATTGTTTTAGCTTGAATTTGATCCTATAGAAATAAAGTGTAGATTTTAGTCTCTATGGATTCAATCCTTAAGTGTTACATCGACAGACCATTCGATTGTGGTAATGTGCACTTTAGGTTAATTGGTGTGCGTTCGCACGTAATATCAATTTGGCGCCATTGCCAGGGACCAATAATTTTACCTTTATTTTTTGGCAATTTTCCTAGTCTAAAACATCTAACTTGCTCTATCTTTTCTTTGCTTGCAGCTGATGTTCCAGGTGTATGACCAGTAGAAATACTCGAAGCCACACCTCAAGTCCATTAGTCACGCTCACCAACGAAGAGTTAGCAAGATTAGAAAGAACCAACAGACAACAACCGAGGCCGACTCACGCTATAATGGGCGATCACGGCGACCAGAATGATCTCACTGCAGCATTGGCTCTGATGCAACAGCAAATGCTCCAAATGCAGCAGACCATTCAAGCACAAGAAGCTGCTCGCAATCAGCAGAAGCAAGCTGCTCAAATCGACGAGCGAAATCTGTCGCGGAACATCCCGGCCACGCGCTCCGCGATTGCTCCACCACCATGTGCCAGACAAGACTTCGAGATCAACCCTGCTATGATCAATCTGGTGCAGAGGAAGATGTTTCATGGGCTTCCAGTTGAGATACCTATGGATCACATTGACGCTTTTGAAGAAATCTGTAGCTTCACTCGCGTTAATGGAGTACCTCCTGATTAACATCAAGTGTATGCTCTTTCCTTTCTCTCTAGCGGACAAGGCTTCAACATGGCTCAAGTCGCTCCCTACATGCTCTCTCGCTACATGGGAGCAAGTCAGATCAGCCTTCTTGGGACACTTCTACACGAAGGCTAAAACAGCAACTCTCAGGAATAAGATTTCTTCTTTCAAGCAGCACGCAAATGAGCCATTCAGCGATGCGTGGGAGTGATTCAATGACTCTCTCAGGGAGTGCCCACACCACGGCTTTGAGAAGGAACATGTTCTGGGTATATTCTATGATGGTGTTGAGTGGGAGTTCTGCAATGCTCTCAATGCTGCGAGCAGGGGAGACTTCATGACACAGACCACCGTGGGTGCTTACGAGCTGATAGAGAACATGGCTGCTAGTTCTGCGAACAAAAACCCAGAAGCAGATCGCTCCAAGAAGGTGAGCAGTGTCGATGCTCAGTGGAAAGATGAACTCACTGCCAAGGTTGATCTGCTCCTGAAGAAAACCGAAGGCCAAGTCATGTACATGGACGAGGCAACACCAGAGGAGATAGCTAAAGATCTAGCTCTTTCTGAAGGTGGAAAAAGGGGAGAGGATCATCAGGAAGTTCTCTACATCAATGGTCAGGGGTATGTCCAGAATCAGAACTCTTATCAGAATCCCAACTACCAGAGCAACCCTAACCCGCTCTCTTACCAGAGGAGCAATGCAGAGAATTCTGGGGATCAGATGCAACGAAATCAGCAGCAAGGTGCTCCGCAGCAGAGAGGTTTCCCTTCGAGTTTCCAAGGCAAGATTTTTGTTTTCAACCAGGCTCGGAACCAATTTCAAGGCTAGAACCAAAATCAGAACCATCAGAATCAGCAGAGCAACCCGCAAGATGCTCCAGCTAATTCAGGGGGTGGACAGAGTGAGATCAATGCCTTAGAGAACATGATGCATCAGCAGCTCCAAAGTCAACAGATACAGGCCAAGGCGTTAAACCAAGCTACTTCTGATATCAACACAAGGATGGACAACATGTTCACTGAGCTCAACACGAAATATGACACAGTGAGCAGAGTCACATGCGCCAGATTGACATTGCTCTCGCTCAGACTGCAGAGAGTATCAAGAGACAGCAGGGGATGCTCCCTGGAAAAACTGATAGAAATCCAAGGGATTGTTATGCAGTGGAATTGAGAAGTGATAGGCAGCTGAATGATCCAACACCAAGGTGATTTACTGCTGCAGAGAAAGCTAAGCAGAAAGAATCAGAGCAACCTACTGGGGTCGCTCCGACTACTCCGGATCAACCTGCTGAGACTGCTCTCGACGAGTCTGCTGAGACTCCACCACCTCGAGTCTATGTTCCTAAGGTTTCCTACCCAATCCCACCCAGACATCTGAGGGATTCCATTGGTGAAGAGCAGCTGGCAGGTTTTTAACAAGATTGTGAGAAGGCTTCCTAAAGAACTTGCATTTGAAGATGCTCTGCAGATTCGCCCATTGCTCAACTTCTTTAAAAATTGTAGAGAGACTCAAGAGGAGATCAAAGCCCTCTATACCAAAGCACTCTCTATACCAGCACGGAAGGTATTGCCTAAGGTTGATGATCCTAGAAAGTTTGCTTTCCCATGTTCCATCGCAGGAACAACCTTCAATGACGCTCTTTGTGACTCTGGTTCTTGTGTTAATCTCGTCTCAAAGGCTATTGTAGACGATTTGGGTATTGCTGGTGTTGAGCAGTCTCAGCTGAGCCTGACTTTTGCAAACTCTGCTAGAGCAGTCCCATATGGAACCATCCGCTGCCTTCATGTCCAAGTAGGGGACTGCATTGTTCCTGCTAAGTTTCAAGTTGTTGAGATGGATAAAGATCATGAGATGCCTTTGATATTTGGAAGGACATTCATGGCTACTGTTGGAGCAACCATCGATATGCCTAACAAGAAAATCTCCTTCTCCAACATCAACAAGAAAGTTTTATATAAGGTTGTACCCACCAGATATTCCTCATCACACGCCTCTTCCATCTCTGTGTTTGATGTAGAAAAACTGAAGGTGACTCCAGAGAGAGAGCATGGTGATGAGGGTGAGAGAAGGCTGTTCTCTGATGAAAATCCTGGCACTGATCCTGCTAAATTCAGAGGGAATTCAAGGGTGAAACAGAAAGTCCAGGAGAAAAGGGTCAAAGGAGATCCTACAATGACCTTGATACCTCTCAAGTGTGATGAGAACTCCATTGAGTATGAGGTGAAGTGCAAGGGTACCTCCAAACCGTTCTCTAAAGTTAGAGCCATTCTCACACATGAGCTAAAGGAGAAAGAGGAAGCTGCTGTGAAAGGGTTGTTGAGCAGGGTTTTGAAGCTGAATATGTCTGATTGTGGAGCTTGTTTTGGAACAGGCCCTCCTGCTCCAGCAGACTAATCCCCATCACCAAAGTCAAGCTAGTGACTTTAGCCAAGCGCTTGGTGGGAGGCAACCCACTGGTGAGTTTAAATTGTTTTAAGAACTGTTCTTTAGTTTTTATTTTGCTTTTATTTCACTGAGTTTCAGGTAAAAAAAAAAACAAAACAAGAAGCCTCTGTTCTACCGACAGAGCACACCCAAGGAGCACATCGACTCTGCTCTGTCGGGTTGGTCCGAGCCAGGTAAGTCTGGTTGGCTGCCTCTATGTTTATTTTCACACCAGAGACGGTGTGAAGTAAGTCTGGGGGAGACATCTGTGTGTTTCTGAACTCTATTTGCTTCTGTTTTTGTTTCTTGAGTCAGTCATGTTTCTGTTTTCATATATCGAGTCAGTCCAACTTATGTGGGGATCAGGACCTTATCTTATGATGTTATCTAACCACCTCGTGCTTTAAGTATCTTATTCAGTGACCTTAGCAGTGATGAAAGACGTTCACTTGGACCTGGAACACCCCCTGACTTTATCTCACCTTGCTCTCCAGAAGATTTCTGCATGTAGAGGTTATTCTAGAAAGACTCAAACTCCACCTTACTTGAACCTAATTTTGACTTAATTCTTCTTGTTATGGGTGTTAGCTTAGGGAAACGAGATTACACTCAGGACATCTTAATCCTTTCTATCCATCTTCTTGATCCTGAGTGGCTAGCTCATCTTTAGCTAGTTCCCACCTTGAACCTTGAATCCTTCGTTTCACCCTCATGCATTCTGTTTTTAAGTTCCATATGTGCAGATATGTGCGAAAGGGTTGGAGAGGAAAGGATCAACACTGCTCTCACTTGTTTTTCTCACAGATTAAGCTTCAGAGCAAAGACGTACATGATTCGACAAGAAGAGAGCAGTCAGTAGGGTGATCTGAGCAGAAAAGATCAAATGGTGAAAGAAGTGCTAAAGTCAGAACCACCAGAGGCACAATATATGTAATTACCTCCTTCTCGTCATCATCATCATCAGAACTCGTCATGTCTTTTTCTTCAAAAAAAAAAAAGTAAAAAAAAAAAATCTCGGTATTATTTATGTCCCAAGAGTTCTAAAAAATGATGAGAAGGAGAAGAACCAAAACATTGCCCATGGTCGATCAGAGAAGCAAAAAACTGAAGTGGAAATGAAACAGTGTGTAGAATGGGTGATCTGAAAGGAAGAGAGCAACCTGTCAAAGAAAAGAGGAACAAGGAGCGATTTGCTCTGCAGAGAAAACGAGTGAGGGTTTGTGGAGATCAATGGATCCATCCTCTCTGGCAATTTTGTGTAATATCCTGCATCCTCTACAAAGACCTGGTAAACCCTAAACACTTGTTAACTCCACTTTAAACACTGAAAAGGCTTTTCTCACACCTAGCCCGTCTACCCTGAATAATGCCTGTAGCAAGACGCTCAAACTGATCTTAAATGAATATAAGGAGTTTTTGTCTGGAAGGTTTGACTTTTGCAGGTATGAGATATAGAGTATGGAGCCGATTTGAACAGCAGCAGTGGGGGTTCTGGTAAGGGTGTATCGTCCTAGTATGTCTGCTTATATGGTTCAGAGATTTGTGGTTAAAGTATGGTTGCTGAAATGAGAGAGTTCCCACACTTTCAAACCTTTCCCACTGATCTGAAACTTGACATTGTTTGAGGACAAACAAGGTCCAAGTCTGGGGGAATTGATATGTTGTGTTTTTGACATATTACACACATACTTTTCATATCATATTTGTGCTTTCCTGGAGTATACTTAGTGTGTTTTGAGTTATTTCAGGTGTAGAACGAGTTGGAATGCACCAGAAGGAGCATATGGAAGAAAGAATGCAAAAACCAGAGTTTTCCATCGTAGAACACCCGAACGGAGCAACCCTCTGCTTGCTCCTTCTATCGCGGAGGGACATCCACCTTGCTCCCGCGTTTTTAATGAGCCATGATCTATTTCGGGAAAGCTTATGTCTGCCCTAGCAGAAGTTTATTTTAACCTACTAAGAGGACTCTGGCCGCCTCTTCTCTCTCAACTTTCGACCAGAGACAAAAAAAAACATTAGTTTTTACAAGTTTTGAGAGTTTTGTTGAAGATTTGTTCTAATTATTTTGTAAAGAGCCAAGGCTTCCTCCTCTTGGTTTTCTAGAGAAGAAATCCCTAAACCCTCTTAATACTTTGATTTATCTAATGCATTATTCAGTCATGACTTGTGTGTTTTCTTGTGTTATGGTTGAGTAGTGATTTGTTAGCCTAGGGTTCTAAGGTGTTGATCCAATGAACTGAACATAGAGAAGCATCATTTTCGCCTTTACTCTCCACTGTTCTTAATGCCTATACTGATCTGATCACTTAGTATTTGATTCCAAGTTTAATATTTTATCATGAATTAGATTGCTAGATCTGTTGAGAGAAAGCATCACATCCCTGATCAACGAAAGTAGATATCAGGGTGTGATGTGAGCATTTTAGGTATGTGCTTACTGTTTGCTGTAGAGCCGTGATACACGCAGAGAGCATAGTATGACATTGCTCTTCCGCGAAAGGAGCACGTCTGCGAGAACATGGTGCTCTAGTTAGAAATCTAAGTTCTAGGCTATTCTTAAAAAGCTTGAATAATTGTTTGGTTCAGTATGGTCAACACCCAATGAGATACCCTAGGTTAGCATCCTTATATCCTGATTGTTAAATTCAATTGTTACTTGTTACTCAAGATTTGTTTTTCATAACATTTAATTGTTTTAGCTTGAATTTGATCCTATAGAAATAAAAGGTAGATTTTGGTCTTTGTGGATTCGATCCTTAAGTGCTACATCGATATACCATTCGATTGTGGTAGTTAACACATTAGGTTAATTGGTGTGCGTTCACACTTAATATCACAAATCAAAGAGATAGATATGTGTTTCGCCTTTGTGCTTTTCCATTAATGGAAGTTGGCCGACAGAAAAAAAAATGGAAAAGTAAATTGAAGCATTGTCTCAGGTAGACATCTCCTTCTTACTAAAAATAATTAGAAACTCATAACTATACCAGCCTCTCCGGTTTTGTCCTTAACCTAAACCGATCAATCAACAAACGTTTTCTTAGTCATTTAAAGACGTTCCTAAGACCGTAACTTATGAATGTACAACAAGAAAAAAGATGTACCCTCTCCCACGCCGAGTAAAAGATATATGGTATGTTTGCAAGGATTCAAGTATGAAAGTTCAAAAACCTTCTCTTGTGTTGGCTAGCTTAAGTTGTAGTTAGTGTTTACCAATTTGAAAAACTCCTTCAATGCGTTCCTTGTTTTTATTTCTTTTTGCCTCGGAAGCACTCCCCTAGGACTGTTATCTTGTAACTTCCTGTTTTCATTTAGGGTCATTTATATGATATTAACACGTAAGGAAGTTAGATGATAATAAAACAAGGTCACACAAACATGCATTACTTAAATTGCCAAAACTTTGCTGTATTAGTCGGTCAAATCTTCATCTCTCTAAAACAATGCAATCCTACACAAAGTATCTAATCCCATATTTGTTGTTGATTTTTTTTTTTTTGACAAATTCGACAGTCATTTATTCTTGATAATAATTACGTTGGACTAAACTCGAAAGGAATTCAATGTTCTTTCAACTATCTGGACGTGTATTGTGGGCTTTCAGAATTGGACCATTCCGACTCTTTTGACTATGACTTGGTATTTGAAACAATTGTTCGTTTTGTCAAACAGTAGATATATGTTTTCTCTTTGCTATATATATATATATATATATATATATATATATATATATATGTTTTCTCTGTGTAGATATAACCAAAAGAAATATGTATATATTTTTCTGATCATCTACTAGTAACTGTCCCAAAAGATTATTTTTATTATCTTGGGATATTTTTAATCTGAAGATCTGATTATTCTCATAGGACTGGTCCACATAAGATAGACAAGCCTAAATGTTCTAAGTTAAAGTTAATATCCACGCCATCGGACTAAAATCTTAATGATACCGTTTCGATCCAGAGGTGTTTATCATTTTTTCGGTGGGGTCGGTCCACATAAGATAGACAAACCCAAATGTTCTACGTTAAAGTTAATATCCATACCGCCGAGCTACATAGATGGATAAATCTTATATCGAACCAGAGGCGCTTATCATCTTTGCCGCAGTACCGCTAGACGACGGTATTTTGATGAGTTCATGAGTTGATAAAAACCTATTTTGCAAATCAGATTTTGAAAAAGAGATATCTTGAAAGTGAATGTATGTTCTAATAGAGGTGGGTGCGGATCGGATATCTGGGTTTTTCAAGGTATTTTTAATTTGCTTCGAATGTTACAGATATCTAATTTTGGTATTTGCTTTGCTTCGAAAAAATATAGATATCCAGAAAAATGGATATCCGAAAAATAAATAGATATTTACGGATATTTACGAATATTTACGGATATCTCATCCATTTTGATTAATACAAATAATCTTATAATTTTGATATAAATTTGTTTTGTAAAATATTTTTTTGCATGATATATAAAGTAAAAATTAAAAGAACTAGTGAATTTACATATTTTGTAATTTTTTTAAGTTTAAGTTACAATTATAATAACACAAAATTTAAGAAAAAAATATAATTGTCATAATTGTTTTTCTCTTTTTATGTAATACTTTTATATGAGTAATAATGTGAATAGAATTGTTCAAATATAATCAAGATATACATATATTTATATATTTTCAGATCGGATCAGATATATGCTTCCCAAAATTTTAATATTTGTGATTTGCTTCGATTTTAACGGTTATTGATTTTTAATATTTGTTTTTGATTCGAAAGTTTACGAATATCCAGAATTTTTTGATGGAATCGAAACAAATAACGAAACGAATCAAATTTAACGGATAAAATGACCATCCCTATGTTCTAACACCAGTTCGCAATAGAAGTAACCCGTCTACTTTCAGCAAAGAATGATCATCCATCAGTCAACTTTCGTCATTCTTACTATTATTAGTCAAAGGTTCTTAAATATACACGGTTAATCAATCGGTGTATCCAGTTGACTAGTATTTGTATTATTGATCGTTTGTCGGTTTTATGTTTTTGGGCGGTAGGTACAATGAAATTTGAAGAACACATTTCTGAATTATCTTCTTCTCAACAAAATCAGATTTTCGTCAATATACAAATACTTCTGTGGGTGAAATTTTGAACAGAACTTATATATATATATATATATATATATATATATATATATATATATATATAATACAACAATCTCTATAACTTTATGTAATAAATGTATCAAAACTTGAACAAATGGAAGCTATGCATGAGTATGACGATCCTACTTAAGATTCGATTTAGTCATTCATACTCCAAGTTTATTAGCAATTAAAAATCATTTCAAATACAAGCACGCTTAACTTTCTAATGGTTAGAATATGCGACTTTTCCACATGTTTAGAAATCCGTGGTTACTCAACTGTTCTTCATTTTTTCCGATCCCGGCTGCCGGAAAAAACAGGACCCAAGCAAAACATATCAGCCAATGGGACATTCAAAGCCGAGCTATTCATGGATCTTGAAGCCCTAATCTCTGTAGAATTCATCTTCTGCAAACTCTTCTTCTTTTTCTGTGGATCACTATTGCTCCGATGATATTCTGAAGATGAACTTGTCTTCTTGTTTCTCATTGAGTAGCCGACAGATTTGCTTCTGACAAGCCAGAAGCCACACCCAAAACTCGGATCATCTGAATCAGAATCTCTCGTGTCGGATTTCGCAGCTACGGTTTCAAGCTTGCTTTCCGGAAAAGTAATCTCTTTTTTCTTCGAGGCCTTGGCAGACGCAGTCCGAGAGAGGTTTTTCCAGTTGGAGAAGAGCTCATCGGCGTGAGAAAACCGTTGTTTCGAGTTCTGACGGAGGCAAAAATCGAACTCTGGACTTGAATTGAGACAGGATTGGTCTGACTCTGATCGAAGAGGGACTCTCTCATCCGTATGATGAAGATTGTGAGAAGATATCAAGGTTCCTCTGTTTTTATGGCTCATCGTAAGTATTACGTAAAAAGCTGCAGGGTTATATTTATTTGACGAATGTCTTAACAAATTGCGAGGAACAATATATATATATATATATATATATATATATATATATATATATATATATATACATATTAATATATACACGTCATTGACGTCAACAAAATTCATTGTTTGTTTTCGTACTTTTTAACATTCATTCAGTCATTTTTAATTATAAAACTGTCGACTTATGTTACACGGTTTTTTTCTTTATTGTTAGGTAAACGAAAAACCAATATGAGACATAGTAAAGTAATTATACAACACTATCTCCTTTAAAAACAATACATGTTTTAATTCTTATATATATATATATATATATATATATATTAAGGGGGATTTACCAAAACCAACCTAAAATTTCATTTCAACCTTAAAGTTGTACCCCTTATTGAGTCAAATGCAAAACCAACCTAAAGGGGTTATGAAGTTACTACTTAACCCTTGTGACCAAACAAAAAAACAGACAGTTATTTTACGGTTCTGTCCTTTGCAAGTCTACACATAATAGAGAGAAATCTACACATTTGTAGACCTTCTTAGAAGTCTACGTTGTAGACGTATTCTACAGTCTACATCGTCATTTGATCTTATAATTTAATTTTAAAAATGTATAAAAATAACTTTTGGGAAGTTTTTAAATAAATCATCAATATAAAGATTAGTATGAAATATATAAATTAAAATTTCATATAAGTGAAAAGTTTAATAGAATTTATATTGAATTGGTAACCATGTGAAAGATAATGTGTTATGGTTTCCCAACAAAATGGTATAACATGCTTTGTCTTTTAGGGTTAGATTCATATATTAGGGTTAGATA
>CAKOAT010669598.1:250815-261937 GCA_932364175.1 Eruca vesicaria subsp. sativa | reverse complement strand
CAGACGACTGAAAAGTAACTCAGCCCAACTCAGACAACTTACTAGGGTTATATTCGTAAAAATGTCTTCTGTTTTTTTGTTTGGTCACAGAGGACTATATTGTAATTTCATAGCCCTTTTAGGTTAGATTTGCATTTGATTCAAGTTGGGATCTAGTATTGGGGTTAAAACCAAGTTGTGGGTTAGTTTTGGCAAAAACTCTTCTTTTTAATGGGCCCCTAACAATACAGGTGCGTTTCTGGACGTCGTCGACTCAATCTCTCGTATGTCGGAGAGCAAAGAGTATTACGAACCCTATAATCAGATTCACGCGTAGGATTGCTCTCTATCGGACTGGATTATCTTAGCCAAGCACATAAAAGACCGTAACCCATATATATATTCATGCTGTAACACCATGATTGAATAAATTATGGTAACACCATGATTGAATAAATTGTTCTACATATATATATACTAAATGATAACCGCGCCATGCGCAGTGTGAGTTTTTTAAAAGTATGTTGTATTTAAATACATATTTTGCTATCAGTAAACTTTTTTACATTTGATTAGGAATGGACATTTGGATACAATTTGATTCGGTTAGATTCTGTTTGGTTTAGATCTTTGTGGTTTGGTTCGAATCTTTCTAGGTTCGGATAACCCATTACATTTCTTTTTAAAGATTAAAATTTATATATATATTAGATTTTTTAAAATCTAAAAGTAAAAATAATATATAACATATAAATTTGAAAAATTAATGCCAAAATACTTAAACTTAACATAAAATTAGTTTATCTTAAATAATTGGACAAAAAATCAAGAAATATTTCAAATATTTTCGTATTTGGAGTATAGTTTAGCTATTTTAAAAATGTACATTTAACTATTTTATATATTTCTAAGTATTTTGGAAAATTTTAAAACTCTCATGTATTTTGTATATTCGTAGATGTTAAATTTAAAAATAATTAATATATTTAATTATATAAATATGGTTCGAGTACACTCGGATACCCAAGATATATCGATTCATTTTTGTTCTCTAGATACCAAAATTTTGAATCCGTTTGGATATATAACCAATTTTAGTTAAAAATTTGTACTACTTTTTGGATTAAATTTAATTCGGTTATCTGGATTAAGTTTTTTTTACCCAACTATATATATTTTTTTTTTTGTAACAAAAATTTAAACGTAAGGTATGATGGTTCATATTGATTTTGGGTATGAAATAATTTTTAAACAAAACACATTCTATTATGCGCGATCCATTTAGTTAATCATTATAAACTGTTTAAGACTCATTAGAAAAACGATTGGCTGAATTGAAAAAACGTTATCATTAATCACAACATTTTCAATGTGATATTTTTAACATTTTTAGTAATTTATTATCGTTTTAAAAAATTCAAAATATAATATATAAGAAAAAAAATCTAATTTTATTATTATATGATTAATGTGATTTTTTAATTTCTTTTAATAATATAAAATTAAATAAAAAATAAAGAGGATAAAAATTGTTATTATATCTTTGTTATTCATAAACATTAATTTTGATATATATGTTAATCATATTAACTAATTTCGTATCTTTTATATAAAGAATATGAAATGTTCTTTGTACACTACTAATTAAATATGATAGTTTATATAATAAAAATATAACATATGTTTAGTTGGATCAACATATTTCTCAAAGAGTTATGAAAATCATTCTCATTGTGACACATCGCTACCAAAAATGTTTTAATGCTCCAGGATTAATATATAGGGAATTTAAAATTATAATCAAAAATATTATATGTGAAATTTTTAAATATTTTATTAATTTATAATCGTTTTAAAAAATGCAAAATATAACATATATCAGGAAATCAAATTTTTTTCTTATATAGTTAATGTTATTGTTTAATTTATTTCTCTAAATTAAAATTAAAAAATATGATAGATGATACACTAATTTTTATTATTCAAAACATTAATTATCATATATATTTTAGTCACATTAGGCAATTCCGTAATTTTATTTAAGGAAAGAAAAAAAACATTAATGATAAATTTATGGCTAGTTTAATAAAAAGCTTATTATAAACATAGATGGACCAATTTTTTTCTAAGGATTTCTAAGAGTCATTATGGTGATGACACATGGCTACCAAAAATGTTGTAATGTTTCTCCTTTAATATATAGGGGATATATATAGAGAGCTGATTTTATTAGTTACAATACAAATGATTATAGGATATATTTGAATCGATTCAATATTTTTTTTTAAGTTATATTAATAATATATTATGAAGATTAGTAAATGACTTATTTATTTTTATATTTTAATAGGAATGCGAGTTTTTGGAGTGATCCCACGGGAATTAAGACTATTAAACTTTACTAAAATAGTTTCATTAGCTCTGCTGTATTATAAGACCTAAATATTGCTAGATAATTATAGGATAAGATTAAAGGTATTGAAATCAAATTAATTATAATTAATAGATTGTGTATCATGCATATACCCTTAATAATTTTATATATTAATAGTTTTATTGAATTCATATATTAATATATAATTCATCTCTATTTTAATATAAATAAAAGAAAAATAACATGTTAATTATATTAAAATTATAGAAGAATTAAAGAATTTTACCTTAATAACCTCTATACGAAATGCTGACATGAATAGAAAAGGAACAATTCGGGAATGATCGACTAACATCACCAAAAGCATTGTTAAATTATTTTTACGAGAGGATTTTATCGAAAACGTAAGGAAACATCGCGAAAATAATCAATATTTTTTTATTTAACCCTAAGACATAGACGAAATAAGAAATAATCCTATAAAACTATTTTAAATTTAAAGAGAATAAGCCGACAGGGTCTACGAATCTATTCTAACTCTCAACGAATTCCACAAATTTTAGAGGGAAACGAAATTGTAATCCTATCAACTTCTCAAGGTATAATGACAGATCAAGAAGCTCTACTAAAAAGAATCAGCGGAGAAATTTTGTGTTATAAGAATAACTTTCAATGACCATACACAGAGCACTCAAGGAATAATGGCAGCTATTAGAATTCACAGGCACAGTAATACTCTTTATGATTCACATCACTGTGTGGATCATAAAAGGTTAGCCATCTTCCTCTCATGATTTTGAGAGAAAGATGGCTAACCTTTTTATACTCGTAGTTACACCGACTCACATAAGAGAAGCTTACATTGAAGGCTATATCATGGATGATGGAGTTAAGAAGGGCTTTAAGGTGATGTATTTTTTTTTTGGGAGCATTTTGGTTTATGAGAAGAATGTCGAACGACATGAGCTAAATCCTACGAACAAATTCTTCATGACGACGTCGCCGACTCAATCTCACATAAGTCAGAGAGCAAAGAGTATTACGAACCCTAGAATCAGATTAACGCGTAGGGTTGCCACTATAAGAAAACATTGATTTTGAGACTACAAATTGCAACCACGGCAGTAGTTACAAAATTTTGCAACTAATTTCTAACCAATTTGCAGCTCCGTTACTACTACACGTAAAGTGTCATAAGTGAGTTGCAAATATGCAACCAAAGTGTGCAGTTGCCATTTGGTTGTTATTTGAGAGGAATATGAGACCCTTTCTCTACAAAACAAGGAGGTAGCAAAATAAAATGTAAATTTACAACTGATTTAAGACTATGTATCGAGTCAGAAACATTTTTTTTTCAAAATTATCCAATAATATAATTTAAATATAGTTGTCGTAAAGTTGTAAATATTTGTTGGTAATGCTTTTGAGATTTACAGTTATAATTAATAGCTTGAATGATACATAATTTTTTTTTTGTTTGCCACTATTTTGCAACTACAATAGTGGAGGAGTCATAAACTAGTGGCAAATATTATGTATATATTCAAATTATGTGTTGCATAAACCAAATGGTACAAGTGATAAATAAAGAATGTTTTTAACACTATATATATACCTAAATGAGTGACGAAATAGTGGCAGTACCGGCCCTAGACACTGCTTTATGAAACATTTGCAACAGGCCCCCAATTTTATAGGTCCCCAAAAAATAAAAAGTCAATTATATTATATATATAAAATTTTAATAATCATATACAACCCACTTTAAATGTGTTTCAAAAGATGTAGACAATTGTTATTTTTTCTGTGAGGAAACTTGTGTCTTATTAGTACTTTGTATTTGAAGGTATTTTTACAAGTTTGTTTCTGTTATTTTTTGTGAAGTTGTATATATACTGGCCCCCATTTTCTATTTTATTTCAGGCCTCCGAAATTTCAGGGCCGGCCTGAGTAGTGGTAATCTTTCTCACTTATTTGCTGACTACAATTGTATTAATTCATAACTTATTTACACAACATAATTTCACAAGATGTTTTACAAATCGAAGAACTAATCTTATTTGTATATATTAGACTTATTCATAATATTTGGATATCAACACAAGAATACAAAACAAATGTACGTAACACATTTGTATTACTTGCATTTATAATAATTTCCATTTGGTTTATAAATACTGTTTAAACAAATTTTATTTGAGATATTGTAATTAACTACATATTTTGTATAAAAGGAAGTTACTTTTATAACAATATTTAGGGTATAGGGTTTGGCTTGACACTCTTTTGTCACACTACAAACATAAAAGAGTTGCAAAACAGTTACAAATTTTGTCACAGTTTGGTAACCATTTATATTTTGTAACTAATATGTAACCCCATAAAGTAGTCTAGTCCCAAAGGAGTCGCAAATTCTTCCATTACAATTGTATTGTTAGATATTCCAATTACAATATTTTAATTTTGTCTTACTATACAGCATTAGTAATTAATCAAATAAACTCAACAATGATTGTATCTAATTAAACTAAAGCCATTCATAAGATTTGAACACAAGAGAAATCTCCACTAATTTTATGTTACACACTTCAGTTACATTCATATATAATCATTTGGATTTGAGTTAAAAACTTACTCAGCTAGACTGTTTTAGGAAATTATACTGAATAATTATAAAAGAAAAAACTGTAGGAATTCATACCGGTTTATAACAATTTATAAATCAACCTATGAATTCTAGTTGCCTAGAATCTCATGCCAATATTGAAACAAACTTAGATCTTAGGGTTTCAGATTTACCTGGTTATTCGCAGCGGAAAGATGAATAATCCAAGTCGAGATCTTTAGCACTTCAATCGTCGTGCCTCTACCGGTATCCACACGCACACAAACTAGATCGATACGGTATGCTAGTACCGTTG
The DNA here is from genome assembly GCA_932364175.1 of Eruca vesicaria subsp. sativa. NCBI lineage: Eukaryota > Viridiplantae > Streptophyta > Magnoliopsida > Brassicales > Brassicaceae > Eruca > Eruca vesicaria. The sequence continues at coordinate 256,663 of CAKOAT010669598.1, read as the reverse complement.
AGACTTCTCTCAAAACTCGCGAACACTTCGTTTATATTTAGGTTACAGTCAAGACCAAAAAAAAACTCTTAACATATCAACATATGTGTTTCGTATATATACATGTAACCTAAATTAATTAGGTTTGTTTTGGGCTGAGCCCATACTTGCTCCTTTGATAATAATGACCATCATTATTATTTCAAAGTAATGGAACTCTTTCATTAATTCACATCACGTATGTGATATATGTATATATACATATATTATATCACATATAATATTAATATTAACCTAATATAATTTATCCAGTTTGCTTAGGTGTGTGACCATGTAGGATCATATAAAATTAGTAATGAATTCATAATTCATAGATTATACGCGGTTTCTAGCAAAACATTATAACCACCTAATTTTATACGATTGTCGAACCTCGACGTAACGACTTTAACTAGAGTAAATACAAATGATTTTAGGACATTCCCAACAATCTCCCACTTGTACTAGAATCATCTATTCTCATAACCCCTTTGTCTCTATATCTCGATCTCAGTATCAGACAAGAACTAGTATCATCCTTATTAAGCGAGATCATGTTTATCGAACTCTGATTTATACTGATTAAACAAACGACTGACATTCACCTTGTTTGAGCATGGCCATGCATTTCTCAGTATCAAATCTTCAATAGGCCCAGAGATATTTATCTCCCGTTATATGGGAGGGACAAATCCCATCTTGTTCCATCCCTGTTCCTTTCAAATTTCATAGAGCACCTAATCAATGCCTTTATAATCACCAGTTACGACTGACGTTTGACAAGGTCAAAGTGAACTAATCCATAAGTAAAGAATCATGACGAACTCAGGTCTAAGGACTATACTCTATAGTCGTAATGAGAAACTCTTATGACACTCATATAACTATCTTGCAGAGTTCTCATTAGCGGGTCAGCCCGATCATGTGTTCTCTAACACATATCCATGTGACTGACTTCAATACAACATATTGAGTGACTCCATGAAACTTGGTAAATAATCACCTCACAAACTAGTCATTCTCGGTTATTAATGTCCCACGTTAACAACCTTGACTAAGGACCTCAATAATTTATACCATCTTTCACTTATAAGGTTTCATGATCAAGTCACGTACTTGATGACCTATAAGAATGATGTAAATTATTTTGGGACATTTATTTTAATTATCTAATAATAAAATAAATCTGAAAAAATTTCATTAGTTTGAATACATAATCAAATGTATGTCAATATGAACATCATATCATAAACGTAAAATATCCCACTAAAATCAAGATCACATCTTAATATACTTAATGACCACAACTGCAACATGACTCTCATGCTTAGGCTATGGAAGAGGCTTGGTCAATGGATCAACAACATTTCCATCCGTTGAGACTCTTCTACGGTACTTTTCTTGGAACCTTTCCAGCTCAATGCTCTTCCATTAAGACAAAAGATGAAACCAGACTGTGATCGGAAACCATCTTTGTCCGTCTGAAAACTGGCATTAGTGTAACCACTCACAACAAGTTCATCACTTATTCCATAGATCAAGAATTTATCTTTAGTATTTCTTAAATACTTGAGGATAGTCTTGGATGTTGTCCAGTGACTTTCACCTGGAACATATTGGTATCGACTCGTCACGGCATACATGATAGATCCTATATCCAAAGCATATGGGATTCTGCTCATCCGCTCTCGCTCATTATGTTTTGAAGGACACTGATTCTTGTTAAGAGTTATGCCATGAGATATTGGCTAGAAGCCCTTCTTGGAATCACGCATTTTGAATATATGCAAGACCTTATCGATATAAGTATCTTTACATAATACAACAGACTTAATCTATCTTTATAGATTCTTATTCCAAGAACATGTGTAGCCTTTCCCATGTCTTTTACTATGAGAACTTCCTGAATTTCTCAAACTCCTTCGAGCTGTATTTTACTCCCACTGTTCTTCTTGGAAAGAAATTCTTTTTCTAGAAAAACACCACTACTATTAACAAACACTTTGTTCTCAGTGGGATTTTAAAAGTAAACACAGATTTTTCTAAAATGTATCCCCAAAAGGATAATGGAAGATCTGTATGACTCATCATTGACCAAACGATATCTAATAAAGTTTGGTTTCTCCTTTCAAAAACACACCATTCAACTGTCGTGTTCCCGGAGAAGTGAGTTGTGAAACAATTCCACATCTTCTAAGATGATCATTAAATTAAACGCTTGACTCAAATATTTCCACTTCGATCGGATCGAATAGCTTTAATTTTCTTGTCAAGTTTATTTTGTACTTTATTCTGAAAATCTTTGAACCTTTCAAAAGATTCAGACTTATGTTTCTACATAAACATAACTATGAAGTGCTAATATCTTCCTTTAACATTTATACTCATTGGTCCACATACATCAGTATGTATAATTTCAACAAGTATTCTATCTCTTTCACTATGTCCAGTAAGAGAGGCTTTAGTCATTTTGCCCTAAGAAAGATTCACATTTCTCATATGATTCATAATCAAATGAGCTCAAAATTCCATCACCATGAAGCTTTTGATGTGCTTCTCACTTATGTGGCCCAAACGACAATGTTAAAGAAAAGCTCGATTCTTGTCATAAGACTTGAATCTCTTGGTACTAATGTTATAAGCATGCACGCTTTGGTTTAAAATATAAAGTCCATTCTCTAATAGACCTCAACTATAAAATATATCACAATGATTAAATAAACAACACTTGTCTTTTAGTCAAAATGAAAACCTTCCAAATCCAAATAATTGAATAATATTTCTGCTTATAGCAGATACATAGTAGCAATTCTTAGTTTCCAAAAACATGCAAGAAGACAAAAACAAATGAAATATTCCTATAGCTAATGCAGCAACTCTTGTTTCATTTTCCACGCGAAGGTCCACTTGTCCTTCTCCAAGACTCTATTGTTCTTTAGGTCCTGCATATTTCTACAAATATGAGTACCACAATTGGTATCAAATACCAAAGAAATAGAGTCAAAATAGTAACATTTACTTTTTATAACATAAATACCTGAAGATGACGTTTCAGAAATCTTCTTCTTTTTTCAGATCTTCCAAGTATTTCTCACAGTTTCTTTTCCAATGTCCAGAACCATTACAATAATGGCACTTATCAACATTAGAAGGACCATGCTTAAACTTAGGAGAAGAATCAAGCTTGCTTGGATTCGCAGTCCAGCCTGGCTTACCATTTCCTTTGTTCTTACCTTGTTTCTTAAACTTTTTACCTCCTTGTACCATAAGAACATTTGGGGTATCCTTCTTTATGTTGGGTTCAGCTGTTTTAAGCATCCCATGCAGCTCAGTCAAAGTCTTTGTCAAGTTGTTCATGTTGTAGTTCATAACAAACTGATCATAGCTTGACAGCAATGACTGTAGGATGAGATCAGTCGCCAACTCTTGGCTGATATGACAATCCAGCTTAGCCAAGTTATCAATATAACCCATCATCTTAATGACATGCGGGCTAACTGGACCATCTGTTGGTAGCTTGCACTCAGTGAGAGACTTAACCGTTTGGTATCTCTCAGTTCGAGCTTGCTCCTGAAACATACCTTTCAGGCTAGTGATCATGTCAATTGGTGAGTCCACGTTTTCGTATTGCTTCTGCAAATCCGAGTTCATGGTTGCCAACATAAGACAACACACATCGACCCTCTCACTGACATGCTTCTCATAAGCAGTTCTTTCAGCATGTTGGTCATTGGTCTTAGGTTTTTCAGGAAGAACTTTTTCTAGGACATAGTCCTTTTTCTCCTGCTTGAGAACAATTCTCAAGTTTCGATACCATTCAAGGAAATTCGATCCATTAAATTTATCCTTCTCAAGGACAGATCGCAATGAGAACGAATAGTGGGGAGTTGTCATTTCTGGAATAAAAGAATAGGGAGTGTTAATATGATGTTCATGAATTTAGAAATCTCAACAATTAAGAAAACTCATATTATATTCAAACATTTTCCTCAAATGAATATAATAATCCAAGATCCATTTTTCACTAAAATCCGAGTGAGCTTTGGCTCATCGCCCGAATTCTAACTATCTAGGTAAGCAACATTTTGCTAATTATATCCAATATAATTCTTGGTTGTTAGACGACATCTTATGTCTTATCCAACCTATGTCTCTAAGCCCAAAACCGTTTTGATAGCCTAGTCAAGTAAACCAATCTTGTTTCACATGGTAACTGTTACCATCCACCTCACTCATGTAATTGCAGACACCTTGCTTTGGCAAGCCCATCTTACAACGAAACGAACCTTGATGGTTGATAAGATTGGGTACACATCAAAAGTACTTGAAATTAATTGAAGAACAAATTTTAATTCAATTTTAGTTTATATTTAAAATTTATATCTAATATAAAAATAAAAATAAATATAATCCATATATATCTTATATATTAATTGAATTACAGATAAATAAATCAACTTTAATCCAATTAAAATATTTATTTATTATAGAATTAATCTTAATTTGTTTTCGAATCTAATCAAATTAGAATCATTAACAAAAAGATTAGAATCTATACTATTAAAGCAGGATCCTATTGTTAAAATTTTGGATTCTACCCCTAGATTTTATCACATTTATAAGATAATACCACTATTTATTTTTAGAATCTTAATTAATTAAAAAATTTAATATCTCCTATATTTAGGGTAACTGATAATATTTCCTATTTTTGTGATTAATAATAATTTTCCTTTTATGAAAATTATGATTTTCTATTTAATTTTAATATCATATTTCCATGCATCATATTATTTAGCGATCAAAAATTATAAATTATTATTTACTGTTTCATTTTATCCATAATAATGATATGTCAATTCAATTTGTTTTAAAAACTAAATTTTAGATATAAAATGAGTAAAAATGTAAACTTATCATAGGTTGTTAATAACGAAAAGAAACTAATATTGTTATATGAATAAATTGTGTATTTTTTTCTATTGCCATTGTTTCATTTTTTCAAATGACAAGAAATTTTTTATTAAAGAAATTAGAAAAATCAATTTTCTTTAATATTAAAATATGAATTATTTAACAAATTTTTAAAAATATATTATCAGTTTTATTGGGTTATTTAACGGATCAACGGATATCATAATATAGATTAATAGCGGGTTTTAAAATATATACCGGGTTGGCTTAAATTTTTAATTAGTAAATTTTTAATTAAATCTTAACTGGATTATATAAAAATTGCCGGATGTACCGGTTCAACTATGGATCGGGGTCGGATATGGAAACATTACGTGAAAATCAAACATTATAATAGAACTTTTTTAAATATTAATAAAACAATTTTAAAATTTTTGTGTTTGAATAACTAATTTAAATAAATTTTATCAAAATGGTAAAAATATACCCATGCTTTAAAAGCGCGGGTGAAAATCTAGTGATGGAATTAAACTAGAAGACTGGTTTAACCAGTTTAAGAGATTGCATAATCCAACCGGTTACAATAACACAGTTGACTTTAAAAGTCGGTCATGGATAACTAATTTCTCAAACCGATAAAGTGAACCAACTTGAACCAAGAGATTCAGTCGGTCTGACATGTATCAAATACAATAATGCGCTAGCTTGTAATTAAACATCCCCTATATATTAATTGAGAAACATTTGAAAAGATGTAACCTCAAGTTTGTAATAATTAAAAAGTAACCTTGCTTAGTTGTCAATCAATTAGCATACCAATTAAACTGACGTGGCAGCTTTAGGTTCAATTGAAATTTGCTAGGGAAAAATAATTAGAGACGCATATAACGCATGTAACATAGTTTATATATTTATA